>JAAGKR010002339.1:27934-96764 GCA_011419295.1 Clarias macrocephalus | reverse complement strand
TCCCCCGCCGACGCCGTCGTCGTCGTCTCGCCCGTGTCCAGACGGCGCTTGGCGCGCCTCTCGGAGTTCAGGGTGTTAATGATGGGGATGGTGAGGGGAGATTTGGTCTGGGATGCGCAGGGTGTATCAGCAGGAGAGGAGGTGACGGATGGAGAAGGGAAGTCTGCACCACTGGGGGCGCACGAGCCAGGCCGAGGGGACAACAGAGAGTCGATGCTGCCTGACCTGCCGCTGCTCCGAACTGGGGTTAGATCAGAATGAGGGAAGGAGCCTGACAGGGACAAAGGGAGAACCATTACAAAGAGATCCTGACAGTAACACCAAACGCAAAGATTTTATATTTTTCCATATTACAGTAAAATAGGAACATCACATACTTTTACAGGCCAAGTTTTCCAAACTGCATTGAAGTTTTTATAATAATATAATGTAATAAGCCAAAGTTCTCTAGAATACAGATGAAAGGTGAAGGCGTTGCTTTATTATAGAATAAACAGATCAGCATTATGATTTCTGCTACAAACTAAATAATGCATGCAATGTCTGAAAGTAAATTATACATAGATGAGGAATTATTGTTGTTGTTGTTACCCGAGGGTCGGGGCGGTGTCTGGATTTTGCGGCGTGCCCGGCCTACAAGGTTTAAATCTCCTGCTTTTGATTCTCCGTCTTCGCTGCGGCTGAGCCTCCAGATCCGCACCGCGTCATCATCAGAGCAGGTCGCGATCTGTACAGGGACAACTGTTTACTAAAGCTCCTCAACATCACCATGATGGATCAAATTCAATCTAAAGGCAACAGTGCTGACCACTAAGCTACTGTGCCGCCCCATCCCACATATTGTTTAGAGATTTTATCAAATTCAGCGTAAATGCTAAGGCTTTGAAAGCGTTTTTTACCCCCAAATCCCAGAATGTCTTTCTAAGAAGGTACTTTATTCATCATCATGAGGCAAGCAGTGAGAACACCCATAAAAACTACCATTAATAATTAAGGATAAAGCAATATTAGGGAACCCCAGCTCGATTTCATGTAAAAGCTCTTAGCAAACCGCTCACCTTTGTAAAATCAAATGGGCTCCAGGTGACTGATGTCACTTCCTGACTGTGACCTTGAAGCATCACAGGAGCACGAGCCGGGTCAGAGATCTACAGATAGACGATCCAGGGCATTTAAGAGAGCTACATAAATTCCACATGTAAGGCAGATCAATCAATCAATCAATCAATCAATCAATCAATCAATCAAACCACACAGAAACAGAGTTCAGGTCCTTCACCTTCCAGATATACGCGTGACTATCACTCGACCCACTGGCCAGGAACTGATCGTCTGGACTCACGCTGGACTTCACGTAGAACGAGGAGTTACGGTGTCCACTGAACACGGACACTGGAAAAACAGACAGAAGACATGGGTTTATTAGTGCTTAAAAAAAGATAAATGGTGGCAATAGATTGTAATACTTTTGATTATGGATATAAATAAAACTAAAGTGCATAGTGTAGTTAGAAATGTCCAGTGACAATGCCGTCACCCATTATTATTGTAACATACACACACACACAAAATGTATATAAACTTGAGGAAAATAAAAAGGTTATCTTATATATTAATATAATAATAATAATAATAATAATATTATTATCATATACATCAATAGATCATCTATAGCAATAAATGTAGTTTTCAAATATACATACAAATTTTTCTTTTCCTGAAATATGTAAAAAAATAATAATAATTCGTTGGCTGACACCTATATAATATACATACACACATACACACACACATACACACACACATACACACACACACAATGTTTAGACTTGTCTTTAAGAGAGAGAGCGAAGGAAACACATCCTGATGAGGGAACGTCTGTTTATAGTTGTTAGAGCGGAAGCAGTTACAGGAATTAACGTGTTTTGCAGACGTTCCACTACATTAACCAGACAACATCATGCTAAATAATTGTGGTCAACGGTGGTACAAGTGGAAAAAAACACACTGAAATGTGCTTTTACTTCAGGGTGCTAGTCGCAACTTTGGATAAGGGTTGATTCATTTCCCATAACTGCAGCCCAGGTAGCGCTTCACTCCGTACATACAGTATATGGAAACATGATGACAGCTACGATGCCAAACACGTGTTACTCCTCACCTGGGGTCGTTTTTAATCCACCGACATCGAACATGTAAATGTTGTCATCTGTGCAGTTGCAGAACAGCCTGGAGCTCGTCGAGTCCAACGTCAGGCCTGAATAACCTGCATGCAACACGAGTCAGGGACGAGTCAGGACAAAAACATAGCACAAACACGCAGTGCCTCAGCTTTTCAAAAAAAAAAAATGAAATCATCATTTTAGAACCTGCATTTTGTATTTAATTGGGTTATCTTTGTGCAATATTACATTTAGTTTGATGATCTGAACCGTTCAATTGTGACGAATATGCAACGAACAGGAAGGGGACAAATACTTTTTCACAGCACTGAAACGGAATACAGCTCTGTTGTACGTCACTGATATTACCGCAATACTGACAGAAGCACACATCTGCTTCTAAAACAATGAAAAACCTTTTTTTTTTTCAAATGTTTTTTTTTTTTTTTTGTGAAAGTCAGCACATGTTTCAGTACCTAGTTTGCGTGTGGAGGATCCTGGGTACTGATAGCTCTGGACTGGAGTCGGGTTCTGCTGGTACGCCGTGTAACTTTTCCTCAGATCCCACATCTTAATCATCCTGTAGAGAGACCAGGCGTCTGGACTGAATATCACTCATATAAGGACAGGATTGGGTTTCTTAGAACCGTTTCTAATTCAGCACGTACCCGTCTACAGCTCCTGACGAGATGAGCGTGTTCTCGTCACGGAAAATAACAGCCGTCACTCCTCTCTGAGAGTCCTGCGCAACGAGAGGGATAAAGGAATATTATCATTTAGAAAGGGGGGGGGATCCCTAGTTTTGGGAAACACTTGATTTGAAGGATATCAGCATCCACAACATGTTAAAAATGCTACGAAAGCACTCGTCCAGAACATATCCCCTTATTTACAAAGCAGATACATCAGGCAAATTATGAATTCTAATGCTCTTGAACTAAACTGAGAATAACACTACGGTTATAAAACTGTTATAAAGCGACACCATTGGCCTCCCATATCTGCTAGAACAAGGTCACATGACTGAATAAAGCCTCTGTTACCGTATGCTTTGTGACAAACTCATTAATCAAACGAGTCGATTTACATATACATCATGATAGTTTATCATCACGTGATTGCCGAGTGTCCATGAGCACTGTAGCGCTAGAAACCCGTCTCACCACAGAAGGAGCCATGCCTCTGGACGTCGCTCGTTTTTTCTTTGTTTGCGGCGTGTTTCTTTCCACCTTCATGTGAGCTCCACTTATCTGTTTCACCTGCCTGTAGAAGCCGTCTGCATGAAAAAGGACAGGGGTCATTTGGGTCAGACGCTGAGAGACAGAGACAAAAAGGTAGAAACAGACATCAAAGAGACAGACAGAGGCAGAAACTGGAATGCAACCAGCAGCGACGGAGAAGGACAGATGCACAGAGAGGCAGATGGAGAAAGACAGAGAGAGAGAAAAAGAGCGAGAGAGACAGAGGCAGAGAGAGAAAGACAGAGGCAGAGAGAGAAAGACAGAGGCAGAGAGAGAGAGAGAGAGAGAGAGACGGACAAAAACAGAGAGACACGGACAAAGACAGAGAGAGACAGAGAAAGAAAGAGACGGAAAAAGACAGAGAGAGACGGACAAAGACAGAAGGACGGAGAAAGAGAGACGGACAAAGACAGAAAGAGAGAGAGAGAGAGAGAGAGAGAGAGAGAGAGATGGAGATAGACAGAGAAAGGCAGAGAAAGACGGAGGAAGACAGAGGGGCACAGAGGACACATACAAAGAGAGACAGCCAGATAGACAAAGAGAGAAAGGGAGAGAGAAGCACAGACAAAAACAGACGGGGTAAAAGACGTACAGACTTGTACAAGTATTGAAACCTGATCACGCCTCCACTCTTACCCTTCTTACTACACCTCATGTCCCACAGCATGATGTTCCCGTCCCTGCCTCCAGTGCAGAAAACAGCTGAGAAGCAGAACAGTGTTAACATGAAACACTGAACCATTAAAAGCTCTCAGACAGATAAAGTAAAAAAAAAAACCCTCCTGAGATGAGGAATCAAGCAGAAGAAAGGCTTTAGCACAATGCCAAGCATTAAGACCTTAACTCCAAGAGGACACCAATAAAAGACTCACCTTTCTCTCGCTTGGGAAAGGCTACACTCTTCAGGCTGCACTGATGCCCTTTAAAGCTTCCCAGCAGCTCCCCGGAGATCACGTCCCACAGCCGAGCCGTCTGATCGCCCGACGCCGTCACCTTCACACCAGAACATCACTCACTCTTAATACGAGTCGGCGTAAAGCGCATGAAACGTTAAGCCGAGCTGCCGAAGCACTCACCAGGCTGTTTGCTCCGGGGACCCAGGCGATGTCGAACACAGCGTTATCGTGCGCCAGCCATTCTGAGGATGAGAAACAGCATCGCTTAGACCTCGGGGACACGAGATTCACTCCGCATTCCAGCACGGTTTCTATTTTATATCTTCGCACCGATCGTCTCGGTTTACTGCACCATCTTACTCGTAACCTGCTCAGGACACTACACCAAGCATGATGTATTGGAGACGAAGACAAATGTCCTCCCAGCATGAAACACAGATTGTGGTGGGAACGAACAAAGAGAGCCTGAACATTTCAAGCGTCTGATGAAGGAGGACTCACCTTTCAGTACAGTGCTGCGTGTCTCAGTGTTGTAGAGACTCACAATCCCTTCCTCATTCGCTACAGCCAGGGTGCTGCCTTGTCCAGGAGCTGGACACCACACACACACACACACACACACACACACACACACACACACACACACACACACACACACACACACACACACACACACACACACACACGGATTCAGAAATTAATTTTAGACAATTTTTTTTTAAACACTACTTTAAAACGATGAAACAATTTATTCATGAATCAACAGAAAGTGATTTAACAGATACCATCACTGGCCAGTTTATTAGGTACAGCACTGCATGCCTAATATGGAACACCCGACCTACTGCTGCAACCCTAACAGTAGGTTACAGTTCACAGCCCATGTCCCATAGAACTGTGGATCCTATGTAGACTGGTGATTCGATTGACTTCAATATAACCGTTGTGATTTTTTTATTCGATTCGATTTTATTCAATAGTCTGATTTGTCTCAGGCAGATATTAAAAACTACAATAAGTATTTAATATGCTTTTTAAAAAATTTTTATCATGTCTCATACAGAGCAATAATCTTTTTTTTTCCCCTGCCGATTCTGGACTGCAAGCTGATCTTTGACGTGTGTACTGTTCTCTAGACCATTTGAACATCTGCACGCCCATGATACCCTCCAGTGTGCGAATAACCTAACAGCAGTGTCATGCAGAAGCAGTGTACTATATAAGAGATAGTCATGTTTTATTTGCAGTAATCCAAGTGATCTTCACCTGTTGAGAACGTGCATCCGAACGGGGGAACTGCGACACCAGAGTCTCCGTACGACACGTGTTCATCATGCCGGGCACACTGGAAACACTCCAGCAGGGAGGACAACGGGTAATCCACATGCTTATCTACAGGTGAAATGAACACCAGGAGTTATTCAATGCAGCAGGATTTAATGAAATCAGTTCACCCTAAAACAGCAGCAAGCTTGGTAGGCGGAGCTCCAGGACATCATGACAGGAAGGTTGAATAAACTTGACTAGAAATGACTGGAATTTGGAAAGGAACTGACCAACACATTATGAAAACCGTCAACTTTGTCAAAGAAATGTGATCAGGAAAAAAACATGAGTGGAAATCACTTAAATGATTAGTAACAATACATGGTAAAAAAAATGACAGATGAAATCTATTCAAGTTATGTTTACTAGTAAAAGTAAAAGCATTTCCATATGCATAATGTGACAAAAAATTTTCAGGATTGAGACTAAACAGCTGTGTGTCCAAAAAAAAAAAAAAAAACTCCACTTCAATTTGACCGAAAGCATTAGGATGCCATTGACATTTTTAATCCTATCCTTCGAAATAAGGTACGTCTCTTTGTTTTTCTCCACGGCTACGCGTCTACGCTCCTGGCATTTATAAGAAATGAGAAAGATCACAAAACCAAATCTCCTTAAATTACCAAAGTTACATTATTTTATACTGCTCTAATCGTGATAACATGTAATACAGTACAGAATATGGATTTAACTTACTTACATGTTGTTATACATGTTTTCATGTCAATCATTAACTTTCACACTTGCTCCTTTCTATTTTCATGCAAAACCCAGGAGCCTACTTTTTTTTTCATTTGAAAACTGATCCGTCATGTAATATATTGCTTTCTTTACATACATGCATATATGTTTATTGATAAAAATTTTAAGTTACGTTTAATACTAGTGAATGGTTTTGAACATCATAATGCAGACATTATAAACATCCACTTATCTTGTATACAGGGTTGCGGGGATGCTGGAGCCCATCCCAGGATACTCTGGGCACAAGGCAGGGTACACCCTAGACAGGGTGGCAATACAATTTGGGAATGCCAGTTCAACCTAATCTGCACGGCTTTGGACTGTGGGAGGAAACCAGAGTACGCGGATGAAACCCAACAAGCACGGAGAGAACATGCCGACTCTGCATGCTCATGTATGCACACTTCCCTGAGGTGGGAATCAGACCCAGATTCTGGAGGTTCAAGGCCACAGTGCTAACCACTAAGCCATATGATACACAAAATTTGTACTTAAGATAACATGGTGCCCAAGACTACCGTGTATTAACATTTCAAGATATAGATCACACATTAAGAGCTCCTAGTCACTTTATAAAGAGTAATCTAACACATGCTTCAGCTTAAAAACCCCTTAATAAAAACTGAACTATAAATATCTTAATTTGGTTTAATTACTTTATTACTGAACCCGTGTTGCAAGTTTTGGACTAGGAAAAAAAACATTCATGAATGGAAATGACTTAAATTCTTAGTAAATATGTAAAATCTCTGGTTAATGAGGGCAGTTTTCTGAGACACACAGAGGAAGAGGGCAAATCCCGATCGACAGCAAATACAACATTAGGTCCCCTAGTCGTGCCGTAGTCCTCGATTTCGCTCGAGCCCTACGTAGTGCACCAGTGTAGGCACCAGGTGGGCGTTAGGGATCCTACCCTGAGCACCCAGCCTTGCGTAAGGGAAAACTCTTCTGCAACAAGTGTTAATAAAAGTAAATCTGCTCACCGTTGGTTCTCCTTTTACCCACTCCTCGATCGACGACATAGCGAAACAACATCCTGAACACCCCAATTTGTTTCAAACCAGCAATAAAATCCAATCGAAGCGCTATAAATATGTACTGAAGAAGAATCCCGCCTGCTCTGAAGTTCCCGCGAAACTGATCATCACAAGAGAGGAGACAAAAATCCCGCTAAGATTACGTTCTTCTCTCTCATTGGTGCAGTCTATAAGGCACGCCTTTTTTAAAATAACGTCACATCCGGTGAAATGGCGGATAACCCAAAAAAATGGCGTTTCTTTTAAGTGAATTATTTGTTTTCCCACCCACATTGTGACAAATCATATATCACTTCATATGATTGGTTGGCATAATTCAATTTTCTGGGCCATGATTGGCCCGTTGGGGACACCCTCGAGCAGTCGGCCAATCACAGTTCTAGTTATCTGGACGCCATGTTATTTCAGAATACCGGTGTGAATGTTACACCAAATTGTGTTCATGTCTCTAGTTTTAAAACAAATTTACTAAAAGCCTGGAAGAAATAATCCGCTTTTGTGAAGAAAATGTCTCTTTCGACTGCGCGCTCTTTCTTGTCGGAGGCCGGATATGGGGAACAGGAGTTAGATGCTAATTCGGCTCTCATGGAGCTAGACAAAGGTGTGCTGTTTCCATGCTAACAACTGACCAAAGCTAGCTTACACCGTTAACATAACTAAATATTAGCTTTTAAAACACGCGTTATATTGTAAATATTTAATACTTCATAATATGGCAAGTTTTATTTGTTAGGTGTTATATAACACCATTAACTAGTGTGTTACCAGCTGCAATAGTTAAATTTTTACTGTAACTTGCTACTTTTCATAATTAGGAAAGAAAACAAAAACACAATACAATAGCTTTATGACAACATGGTATATCACTAATACAGGTCGGGATAAGAAATGTGCTGTGGTGTGATGTTGCTCCATGCTTCCTGGCTCTTTTCAGGGGAAAGTGTTCTAGGTAGCGTTAACGCATGCTCAAAAAAAGTCACCATGTGACGTCATAGGCTAGTTTGCACATTGGTTGAAATCATGAACATTTTAAATGGAGACCCTTAGGGGTCCTGAATTTGATCCTGAACTGGTTATGCTCATTAGAGGCCAAAAGTATTCCTACTGTTCCTACTATTTATGAGGCGGTATCAAAAAGTTTTGTGACTAGTTTTATAACCTGCCAGCAGATGGCAGCACAATGTGTGGCCACAGGGTGTACCGAGCTTCACAGGTCAGTGTGCCAAAAGACATCGTCTTTGGGTGTATGTGTACGACATGAAGACGGCAAAGAAGACTGGCTCTGTGGCACGGAAATTACAACGTTTTGATACCCTTTTGTACCCAAGAACCTTTCCAATCCATTACAGTTTTATGATCTGTCAAGAAGTGACACGGTTTTATCAAAAACCACTGCGGTCCTGCTGCGAAACCTCGCACTCACGTGGCAACAGAGCATTTCCCACACAATACAGCTAGATATCTAGTCTGAGTGGGTGCAATTCAGATTAAAGTGTCATGATTTAGATGTAGAATGCATAAACAGATAGGGACTGTTCGCATAAGTATTTATTTTTGGCTACATTTGCTGAGGGAGGGGACGTGACATTTTGCACCATCTGGATGTATTAAATGCACCAGCAGGATGTATTAAATGTTAATAAGAGACAGGTTAATATGTAGGGATGTGACCCTATATCAGTGACCACCCGATACGATACTATTTTGATACCTACAGTAGGTGACGATTCGATTTACATTGGGAATCTGCAAGTATCATGATTTTATAAATATTCAGATTTAATATAAAAGACGTTGAACATAAAAAAATTAATAAATAAATAAAAAACATTCAGTCATAACTCGACAGATTTACACCGTGGCCAAATTCAGCAGCTTCACAACTGAATTGAACATGAGTAATTAAATGTAGCCCATTCCATATAACATTTTTCTCACAACTGCAGCATTTAAACAATACAAAATAACTTAAAATACCAAAGTTTAACATTTAACTACAGAACATTTTCTTCACTGAGGCAAAGGGTTGAGCTACATGCTGAGGAAATGCGACGATCTCCAGTGACGTTTATGTTAACAGACCTTTCCACATTTTATGTAGGAGCTTATCAACTTAACACTGAAGTACAGTTGTCACACAAACAAATGCTAAATCCTGCGTCTTTTTCTTCTTGATATAATGAGAGAAGAGCCAGTAGATGTGTGAATCTGAAAGGAGTTTTGAAGCCTGTTTACTTCTGGGTGATTAAATTCCTTCCTGCAGTGTTTAAAAATGAAAAATATTTTTCCACTTGTGTATCTAGGAGCTGTGGTGGAGCTGGAGAGACATATAGAATGCTCAGCACTCAACAGATTTGTTGTTGGACTCTTAATAGATTTACTATACTGCCGAAATACCGTATCTATCTCACCAGCACTTTATTTTTAAATGAATTACACATATGGATGTGCTGTACCTTGCTGTGTATCGTTCTTGTTTAACAACAATGCAGAAGAAATGCACTTACAGATGCAGTGCACAGCTGCTTACTAATTATGTTTCTTGTTTCCCAACACAGGCCTGCGATCGTGCAAATTGGGGGAACAGTGTGAAGCTGTGGTGCTCTTTCCCAAGCTATTTGAGAAATATCCCTTCCCCATCCTGATCAACTCCGCCTTCCTGAAACTGGCCGATATTTTCAGACTCGGGTGCATATTCAATCGGACAAGCTGTGATTTTACAGTCACGTTTGTTTTGTTTTTTTTTGCTTTTTGCTCTGTCTAGTCAGTTTTTAAATACATGACAACATTTTCACCTTTCACTGCACTAACAGCAGCCCTGTTTTAAAATGAGGATGGGGTCAACACACTTTTTAACAGTTTGAAAATACACTGCCGGGCCAAAAAAAAAAAAAAAAGAGTCACACATACTAACTACCTTTTTCCATTGCTCAAAAGTCCAGTCTTTAGATGCACATTTAAGGCTTTTATCTGACGAGTCTCACTAACACGTGATTTTCTTTTAGTCAGACAGCTAATTAGTCCCAGCCCTGTGAGTTTTCATAGTTTTCCAGTTCAGTCTTTAAGTGCTCTTCATTCATGATTTCCTTCTGAGTTTGAGTTTTCAGCACTATACCTATATGTTTTGAATAGTTTTTAACTATACGAGTAATTTCAAATATTTTTTTCCCTTGCTTGATGCCGCCCAGTATTTGGACCCTTCTGAAATGGAAATTTGTTTGGTCAGGTTGTGTATAATAAGATCTTCAGATGTTATGGAACTTAGAAATAACTGCAAGAAAAAAATAGTCTAATAATCTGAGGTATGGTTAGAGCTGGGTATCATCCAATCATTTTCGCTATCTTTATTTTAATACCAGTTCCTGAAAGACACTTTTTTTTTCGATAGCAGTTTTGTAAGACATCTATTTATTTTAGATATAAAAAATATGAAATACAGTAGATTACACATTATGGTACATATTTTTAGTTATATCTTTGTTTCAGCCCCTTAACATTTTTTTCTGCTCAAAGAAGTTTCACAGAATAAAAAAATAAACACTTTTACCACAAGTCAAAGATAAAAGTGTTGTGCAAGCTCACCCTTCACAAGACAAAGTTCATACACATTAAAATAAACAAGTTCACATTCATATTTCACATTTCGAACTAAGTTTACTGTCTCAAAAATGAGCGAATTCAGTTAGCAGGCTGTGACATATCAGTGAACGGTACTGACCTTTACTGCTCTTTAAACTCTTGAACTTTAATTCATTAAAGGTTTGACGTTCAGTACCCAGATCAAATTTGTGCTTGCAGATCAATAAGCAGATCAAAGCTTACTTTCTTAAAATTATGATTTTTTAATTTTTTTTAATATTTTTTTTATTATTATTTTTTTTTTACAGGAACAACTTTCTCCGGCTGTGCGTGTTGAAAGTGACCCAGCAGAGTGAGAAGCACCTGGAGAAGATCCTGAACGTGGATGAGTTTGTTAAAAGAGTTTTTTCTGTCATCCACAGTAACGATCCTGTAGCCAGAGCCATCACACTCAGGTACACACGGCAGTCTGCAGGTGGCGTTAGACATGCAGTCCTGACTGTTAAGCTGCATGGATCAAAATTAAGACATTTTTAAGTCATTAAGACAATTAAGTCGTATCGCCGTCTTCCATAGTGACTCTTTTAATCAAGTTTTTGATGTGGCTAATTGTAACAAATACGGAAACATGGCTGTATTTTAAAGTAATTGATCTATATTTGACGCAGAATGCTGGGCAGCCTGGCGTCCATTATCCCCGAAAGGAAAAACGCCCATCACAGCATCCGCCAGAGCCTAGACTCGCATGACAATGTGGAAGTGGAGGCCGCCATCTTCGCTGCAGCCAGTTTCTCGTCTCACTCAAAGTAAGAGCCGTAAGATTCACACGCTCGTGTTAAGAGTGATGCACACTAATCCATAAGGTTAAGTGCAGGTTAATTTGTTTTATTTTTACTTTATATATTATATTAATTATTTTTCTGTATTAATTTTTTTGGGCTGTGGAATGAATAATTTGAGTTTTCATTATTTCTTATAGGAAAATTTTATTTGGATTACAAGTGTTTTGGAATATGAGCCCACTTCCAGAATTAATTATGCTCGTAATCCAAGGTTCCACTGTATGTGAGGAGCTGTGTGTGTGTGTGTAATGTTTTGACTGCTGCAATCATAAAGTCGTAATTAATTTATTTTTTTTCCAGAGACTTTGCAGCAGGGGTTTGCAACAAGATCAGTGAGATGATTCAAGGTGAAAATCTTGTGTTTAATATCATACCTCTGTATTTGTGCGTAAGCTTCTGTGTGTCACACGCTATTCCCAAAATCCCACTGTCTGATAGAAGAACTCTTACTAACCTTCATTCTACCTGCGTGGGTATGCTTGTGTCTGTTCACGCATGTTCACAAGTTAGTTTGTTTGTTTTTGGCAGGCCTGGCCACTCCGGTAGAGCTGAAGCTGAAGCTGATCCCCATGCTCCAGTACATGCACCACGATGCGGCGTTGGCCTCTCAGAGCAGGGGGCTGCTGCAGGAGCTGTTATCCTCGTACCCGTCCACACCCATGGTGATCGTTACTCTGCACACCTTCACGCAGCTTTCCTTCTCTGCTCTCATCCACATCCCAAAACAGGTGTGTTTTTTTAAAACGTCCTGTTACTTTAAATAAATATACAGTTACACGCCACTGAATTTCCAGACTTACAGACTTTTATGTAAAGTGTTTGCTGGACATTTGGAGACACCCAGCTTAAACATGTCTCTCCAAATTGTTTTTTTTTATCTGTCAAAGATGTTTTGCTGTTACAGATTATTTTCCTTTATCTGCAAATATTTTCTCTTATACTATGCCTATTATATTATTTTTAATTTTAATAATTGCCATATATTGCCACAGTCTATACTTACATTTTTACCTCAGAAAATTCTGAATTATTTTCATACTGCAATCAACGATTTGTGTTCATGTCAATCCGGGACTCATGGAGATATTTAGTCAACGAAGGTGCAAAACTCACTGACATTTACAGGGTCTTCAAGCACAGTACAGTGATGAGACTCTTAGCCACAGTAAAACATTTGAATGGTGCAAATTCTTTAAAGAAGGCCGACTCTCATGTCCATCAAATATTATTTATTTTATTGTAATTCTTTTACTCTTGTGAGGATTTTTTTTTATTCCGTTGACTTTTTTGAAAAAGTAAATTAAAATTTAGTTTTAAAGAAAAAAAATATTTTACCACATACCCTGTACAATACTTGTCACATACAGTACCTACTACAGTCCTGACTTTTCCATGTGGACCAGTAAAGGAATTCCTGGGAGGCCAGCGTCTCAGCCTTGAATCAGGCAGTCCGATCATGGCTCCATCATACTGAGAAAACCTTCTTCTTTGACTGTGTCCAAGCACTAGTGAAACGCTGGGATAAGTTCATTAGTGTAGCAGGGGATCATATAGCGAAAGTGAATTTTTACTCTCATAACTGCGTTCTGTTATTCTGCGCAATTAAATTCAATTTTATTTGTATAGCGCTTTTAACAGTCATCATTATCATAAAGTAGCTATACACAATAAAAAGAATTATGGAAGTTTGCATGAAATGTGAATCAAAATGGTCAGATAGTCCCTGATGAGCAAGCCGAGGACGATGGCGACAGTGGCAAGGAAAAACTCCCTGAGATGGCAGGAGGAAGAAACCTTCAGAGGAACCAGACTCAATAGGAAACCCATCCTCATTTGGGTGAAACGGATAGCAGGGATTGATCTACAGTCATACTGTGTGTTAGGAGGTTGCAAGTTCAATATAACCGTTGATTTCTTTAAGTTAATATGGAGTCCAAAGGCTCAGGTAGACTTGTAGGGAATTACAGTCCTGGACTATCAAGCGACTGCAGTCATAAGTGATCAGAGAACTGCTCTCTGCATCAGCCGAAGCCGGGATCGTCTTCTCGGACCAAAAGTCCCGGTTTGACTTGGAAATTAAGCAAAATGGATTGTTTTAGATTGGAATGCTAATGTTTATAAGCAAGGCAAGGGTGACTTTAATACTCAAATGATGATTGTCCAGCTCATATTCGACACATTTTCAACCAATCACGAAACTCCTAATATGCAGTTGCATATGGCTGAGTGAGCAATGTTTAAAGAATAGATGGCTTTAAAAAACAAAAATTAATAAACTAAGCATGTGAGGAAATATAAACATCAGTCATTTTCACCGAAAACAAATATTTGCTGTCATTGTTGTGTAGTTTTATTTTACTGCACTTGCCTGGCTGGCCGGCGTATTCCATCGTGTCTATAATAACAGAACGAGCTTGGGCTTGCATGGTGGTGGTTGTATTTATTGCCATTTTCGTATCAGGTGCATGTACTCCACCAAGATGTAGATTATTCAGTGTGCCTAATCGCATGTTTTATTTGCAGGTTGATTTGCTTCTGCAGTATCTAAAGGAAGACTCGAGAACAGCGGTGAAGAAACTTGCCATCCAGGACCTGAAACTCCTGGCTAAGAAAGCTCCTCACATGTGGAGCAAAAAGAACATACAGGTCAGAACATTCACACTTTCACGGAAGTCAGGATCATAAAGGCTGGATTATACTTGTTTTTTTTTTTTTTCATCGAATTGTTCGTGCAGCTTTGCCAGGTTACTGCCGTGTTTTTTTTTTCTTCCTCACGTCACTTCCTCAGAAATGAACGCTGTGTTTTGTATGAGCTGCAGTTACAATATAAATATTAAACTTGTCTCTTCTCTTGAGCTCACAGCACTGACTCGACAATATTATTTGATGCTTTATGATTAACCAGTAATCATTTATACAGCAGTGCTTTGATTTTGAATTCTATTATGTGTGTTTGTGTGTGTTCAGATGTTGTGTGAGAGTGCCCTCAGCACCCCTTATGATGGTCTAAAACTCGGCATGGCCTCGGTCCTCTCCACGCTCTCCGGAACCATCGCCATCAAGCAGTACTTCAGCCCTACCACAGGTAGCGCACGCACGCACACACGCATGCACGCACGCACGGACGCACACACACAGACACACACACACACACACACACACACACACACACACACACACTACTTGGGCAGAGCTTGCACACATGGCTGGCACAAAGCTCATGGCCACATTTTCAGAACTTAAAGCCCAGGACTGAAGTACAGTTAGACATTCGGAGTGCTCGTCACAAATCTCAAATGTCTTGTCTTCTAGTATTCAGACAATGACTCTACAGTATACATCAATCAAAAGCTCTCAGTTTAGCATCCAATAAGTTTTGTAAAATTGTGGCAGTTTGAGATTAAGTCTGACTTCCTCATACTGCTCAAAGTAGTGTTGAACTTGATGAACATCTTCTGGCCCTAACACAGTAATATGGTTCAATATGTTAAAGTGAGCTAAAATAAAATGATGCTTCTAATTCACCTTCATAGACGTCTAATCATTCCATCTAATACAGTGGAACCTCGGTCTGCGAGTAACGCGGTGTGCGAGTGTTCCGCAAGACGAGTAAAGATTTTTTTTTTTAATTTGACTTGAAAAACGAGCAAGTCTTGGTTTACGAGTGCCGAGTATCATGTATCACCCATGCGCTCCTTGTTTTGACACCGAGCGTCACATGATCACAACTGAGCCAACGTTATTTCTCTCTCTTGCGCCGTGGAATTGTGGGTAATAGGGCAGTAGCTATCGAATATTTTAGTATTCTACCAAAAATGTAATCGATTAATCGTGTAATCGGATAAAATGCTCTTTTGCTTAATTAAACAGCAATGTAAAATATATAAGAGAAACAAAGATTAATCTGTGTTCTTTTTAGAAAAATCTACTTTTATTTTTTAAATGCATACAGCATTTTATCAAAAATAAACATTGTCATTATTCACAATACAAGGAATAGCTTATACCCCTATGCCCCCTATGCGGTTTGACTCACAGTGAGATGCGGTGTTAGGCACCGTGAGCCGCCGCGACTGCCTGCCGACGTTCTGCAAGGTCCGCCAAAAAAAAATTAACATGTTTAAACATGTTTTTAAGGCGGCACAAACATATTTAATTTTTCGCGCAGAAAGATGGAAACTTGCCAAAACTCGCAGTGAATCATGAAGAACCGTACTTCCGGCCACCTCACGAAACCGTGTGGGTGAGATAGGAGTATTAAAGTTGACTGAGATTAATTAAGTGCATTACGGCACCATACATTCTTATTTTAAAGCCTTTTCTTGGATGCAAAAAAAAAGGTTTTCAAATGACTTTCAAAAGACACACATTAAAATAAATAATTACACAAAAACACTAAGTTTGTGCAACTAAAAGTTTCAAAATCTACATCTCAGGCATAACATAAGCCTTTACTGACGATTTCTGTCGTTTTCTCTTGCTGCTTTCTTCTTCTCTTGGCCTCGCTGATATTCTTATCGCTCTATTCCATTTTGCAGCCTGCAACAGAACGCTCCCTCAAATCAATACACAGCTAACTGTTTGCGTCTCCTTCCGCTTTGTGGGTGACGTAAGCGCTTCTTCTTTGTTGGTGTACAAAGTACTGGCTGCTTGTACCCGGACGCGTGCTGTCAACAAATAATTGCGCAAAAATATAACGCAAGCGTTTAAAATTAATTAAACAAAGCTTCGAGGCAGAAGATTTTGCCTCGATCATTTTTTGTAATCGAATTACTCGATTTACTCGAGGAATCGTTTCAGCCCTAGTGGGTAATCAGCTCCCGTGCTGGATCTTAGTTCTGGTATAATCCACATCTCTCTCTCTGTTTCAGCATGTCTCCTATGTGTGTGTGTGTGTGTGTGTGTGTGTGTGTGTGCGTAATTTGACACAGACACACACACACTCACTCTCTCCCACCTTTACACCCCCCTCCCCCCTCGTTTTCACACACACACATACAGACACACACTCTCTGCTCTACACAGAAACTCTGTCGCGATTCTTTTCAAAGGTAAAGTGCTGGTTCATTTGTTATTAAATTTTTTTTTTTACTTTACAGAAGTGATTCCGTTTGTATGCGCTCACACGAGTGTCATTAGCGATGTTCCTTGCTAATTTTTCTGATAAAACAGTCTTTCCGTTAATGTATATTTGTGCACGCACATTATACACACACATACATATACACACACAGCACCTGCCTAAACGGAAACACTTATCTGTCGGGATTTATTTTTACTTTTTTTAAAGGTAAAGTGCAGGTTAATTTGTTTTATTTTTACTTTGTATTTTGTGTTTATTCTTTTTATGTATATATTTTTTGGGGCTGTGGAATGAATAATTTGAGTTTTCATTATTTCTTATGGGAAAATTCGATTTGGTTTACGAGTGTTTTGTAATATGAGCCCACTTCCGGAATGAATTATGCTCATAATCTAAGGTTCCATTGTATGATCAAGCATGTTGTTGTCAAGAAAGTTAGGCTGTTTGCTTTTAATTTAGCGCATACACACACACATACACACACACACACACACACACACACACACACACACACAGCCACTCAAAAGGTTGGGATAATTTGCAAATGTCTTTGTTTTTGTTAAGTAATCTATTGTCCACATTCTACAACAATACTGAGGATTTCAAAACTATGAACTGAGGTAATTATGTAACATCAACAGTCAGCTGTTATTTTAAGACATGGAGGTCAGCCTTTCTGTAATAGTTCTTGCAAGAACACTATTCTCAGGTGCGTTTGCAAAAAATTCATCATGCACCATGATGAAACTGACTCTCATGAAGACCTTCCCAGGAAATCAAGACCAGAATTTCATTTAGAGTTAAAAATCACCAATTAACAAACAGCACCTCGGAAGGCATTACAGATTATGAGAAACACATAAATCTCAATATCAACTGTTCAGATGGGATCATTGTATATTTTGGACGTCTTCAGCATTGTTTTACAGTGTAGTAAGAAATAAAAATCAGGAACAACCATGGACTTAGAAAGTGATCACGAACTTTTGAGTTGTAGTCTGTGTGTGTCTGCGTGTGTATATGCCAAAACGCATGAGAGCTGTAATTTTCAAATCGGGATTTTCAAACCGTTAGCATCCGTGTTCAAAATTACCCATTTAATCGAATTGTGTTCTTTACTTTCAGGTGAATCCCCGCCATCTCCTCACCTGACTGACATCGTCAAGCTGGCGCAAGACTGCTGTTACCATAGCAACCTGGCCGTGGCAGCCCACGGCATAACCGTGCTAGCTAACGTCGTCATCTCCTGCCCTGAGAAAGGTAGCACACCTAAACTCAAAGTCCATATCTTTTGAATTCCACAAATTTCACAAATGATGTCGTTTGTGCAGTACTTCGTGTGTAATACTGTTACAAAGCATATAAGTTTACAGCTTTTACATTTGATGCTCGATGCGAGAATACAGCTACGCAACAGACACAAAATAGGCACAAAATGCTAAGCTTACAGTCTTCCTAAAAAATTGTACAATTCAGGAAACGTCTTGAGTCAAAAAAGAAAAGAATAATACCTCATTTTTCGACATAATTTTCTTGCTTTTCAAACACTTTGTCCATCTGTCAACAAGCTTTCGTATTCCCTCAATAAAAATGTTTTAGGCTGTGCTGTGAGCCACGAATGGACCGCTGTCTTCACTTCTTCATCAGAAGTGAACCTCTAGTCTTACTCCTGGTTCATGTCCATAAAGCAGCACATTTCCCCTCTCCCTTATATTCGCATTGTTTCTCTGTTCGTGTAGATGTTGTACAGTTGGAGCAGGACACGGTGATGGCGATGGAGTCTTTGCTGTTGCTGTGCAGCCAGGACGACAGTGCGTCCGCACAGACCACGCTGAAAGTGAGCATATCACTTACAGTTACACTCGAGTTGGTTTCGTTCAGGATGTGTGTGGGTGTTTAATTTTGTGTGACATCACATTTTAAGAAATTTAGGCTTAAGTATTAAATGTAAATCACCATAGATGGGTTTAATGCTTTAATTTACAGCCTGTGTAAACACTGTCTCTCTCTCTTTCTCTCTCTCTCTCTCTCTCTCTTTCTCTCTCTCTTTCTCTCTCTCTTTCTCCCTGACCCAGACAGTGCTGGTGTGTCTGGTGAGGATGTTAAGGGCACGTCCTCTCCTCAGTCAGGTGTGTGTGGAGTTCCTCCTGGCCCAGCTGCATCACTCCTGTGATTCGGCATGCGTCGCTATCTGCCATGCTCTGGCCGCTATCGTTACTCAGCTGCCTGTGCTGGGGGAGAGCATGCTGGGAAATCTACTGGAGCTGTACAGCAGCGCCACTCACAAGAGCTCTGATAAACAGCAGGAACTTTTGGTTGGTGTATACACTGAAAGAAAAAAATTGTTTGGAAACGATTGAACCCTTTTGTCAAAATGGTATTTAATAGATGGTTAAACGATGTCTTCTCCGTCGTCCGTTTCTCAGGTGTGTTTGGCCACAGTGGTGTTTGTGGCGAGTCAGTCGTCTCTGAGCGCTGAGGTAAAAGCTGTGATTCGACCGCAGCTGGAAGCCTCGGCTAATGGCTGGACGGTCTACCGCATTGCTCGTCAGGCCTCGCGCATGGTAAGCTACTCATTCAGATCTGTTCTGTCGGTTCTGACTCAGATTAATGCTATAAACACTCTCCTGGACAAATCTTTAAACTGTACAGGCACTGTTGCTTTTTCTTCAATATAATAATTGATATAAATAATAATAAGAAGAATTAAATAGTAAGAATATAATTTTCCTCTCATTGCAGGGCTGTCACGAGTTCTCCAGCGAGCTGTACCAAAGTCTGCGCACACGTGTTGCCTCTGAACACTTCTACTTCTGGCTGAACGCACTGATGGAGTTCTCGCAGGCCGAGCACTGCCTGACCCACCTGACTGACGGAGACTACAGCGGAGCCATCAGTGCCATCAACGATGCCCTCGAATCCTACCAGAAAGGCTTCACTTCGTTGACGGTCAGAGTCTAGTACAGTTCACGCACACCCAAGAGAGTCCCCTGTTCGATTACAGTAAAACTTTACTTAGTTCGCGAGTGTTTTGAAAGACGAGCAAAAACTTTTAATACATTTTAACTTGATAAACGAGCGAGGTCTTAAAAAAACGAGTACGCTTTGTCTGCCGAGCGTCACGTGATCACAACTTAGCCAATGGTTCTTCTCTCGCACGCACTGCGCAATAGTAGGTAATCGTCTCTCATGCTCAGTCTCAGTGCACATGCGTCTCTCATATTGTCAACATCCGTGTGCGCGTGTATTGTTTACTATAACATTGTGACCACTTGAATCATAGTGACAATCTTAGTAACTGTACTGCAACAACGGCCACCGTGAAAAAGAAAACAGTTAAAAAGGCTGTTGCAGTGCGGGAGATCAATCTGTTTAACAACAATGCAATGTTGCAAATGTCTCCTATTTTTATGTGGAAATGTGCTTTGATATACGAGCGATTTGGACTACAAACACACTTCAGGAACGAATTAACCCAATAATTAACTGTATATTCAAATAAGATAAGATAAATCTTTATTGATTCTGAGGGAAATTACAGTTCTGTGGCAAGATTTACCAGGAGCAGAAAGTAAACAGGAAACAGTAGTGAAGCTAAAGTAGGAGTGAAGAAAGGTGAAAAAATAAAAAAATATATATACAGAGCTGTGCAAAAGTATTAGGCGCCATATTATCTGTAGTACAAATTTTGTTATACAAGTTTATGATGTCTGCATTATTATGTACAAGACCATTCCCTACCGAAATACACTAAAATTAATGAATAAATAACATTACAGAAGAATATTTGCATGCCTGTAAAGAAAGTGACATGACAGACCAAAAGTTACCAAAAGAACTCATATTCTCCAGCATGCTCAGTAAAACCTAACTTAGAATTAGATTAGTTTTACTTAGAATGCATCACACATCTGTATCGAACACTACCACTAAGAGTTTCCACACCAAATATTGACCGTTTATGTTCAACATTGTTTATGTTATGACCGTTTATTACTTAGTGCTTTTTTTTTATAGAAGTTTCTTTTAATGTAGAAATGTTTTCAAAAGCATCACCGCATATGGCTTTTGTTTGGATGTTCCCAAGACTTTTGCACAGTACCGTAAATAAAACAGCTGTTCGGTTTTACTGAGCATACTGGAGAATATGAGTTCTTTGGTAACTTCGTCACACTCGCTCCTTTCTATTTTCATGCAAAACCCAGGAGTCGACATTATTGATTTTCAGGTCTGTCATGTACAGTAATATGTTGCTTTCTTTACAGGCATGCAAATATTCTTCTGTAATGTTATTTATTCATAAATTTTAGTGTCTCTTTGTAGGGAATGGTCTTGCACATAATAATGCAGACATAATAAACTTGTATAACAAAACTAGCTAATATGGAGGCTAAGACTTTTGCACAGTACTGTATATATTGTACATACTACGTGATGGTCCAGGAGCTGCGAGAATTAACATGTATACAGTAGCAGTTCACTCCTCATCTGCAGCAGGAAGATTGACGATACCCGAGCCCTTCAGGGACTCATTAAAGAGTCTAACGGTTCCAGGTACGATATAAACAACCTCCCATAACGCTCCTTAGAGCCTTGAGCCTGTCTGTCTGCTACGGAGTGTGCTCTTTTTTTGTTAAGAAAACACAGAGTGGGTGAGAGTCATTACTCAATATCATCTGTATTTTTAAGTTTTTTTTTATTTTATGTCTTTTTGTCTGCCCATCGTCTCTAGCGAGTCCCCACTCAGATTCCCACAACCGAGCCTGCTTATTAAGTCTGTCGGCATCTCCCACACTCTCACTATTGCCTCAGCACACCGCCACACATAAAACACATTGAGAAGTGCCCTGCAAACACCAAAGGGCCCCGAGTCTTCTCAGGAAATCGAGGCGAGGTTTTTTTTTTTTTTTATCTTTCTTTGATGAGTCAGCTTTGTACCATTCAACAAAGGACCCCACCAGACCTCTGTGCTCATTCCGTTCCTTATACACCCGACCACAGCTTGTGTCATCAGAAATTTTTTTTACCGTAGGTGGCACAGTTCACTGAAGTCAGAAGTGTAGAAAGAGAAAAGGAAAGCAGCAAATACAGTCCAGTGCAGAGCACATGCGCTGCTCGTCATGTGACCGTGTCCGGTACACAGTTAAATAGTCCATGATCCAGTTTATGATAGATAAGACTTTTTAATCAGATGTGTAGAATGATAGTGCTTTATTCATGTAGGCTTAAATTCCTGGACTTTTGCACTCACAGAGCACATTTTTATTTTGGATCATTTTTATTCTCTGGATTTTCCCGATTCACCTTAATTTAAATTGTTTAAATCTTGTTTACTTGAAGTGAAGTGACATGCACATATTCTTGCATTAATGATGATTGGATTGCACCCATGCAAAATAAGCTGATTATTAGAAGAAAGGAATAATAACTTAGGTTGGGATTTTTTTTTCTAGCTGTTTTCACCAAAACGAGGGAAAAATATAATCGATCCCCTGACTAAACTTACCTGCCCCCCTGGGGGTTCCTACAGTGCTCCTCCTCCTCCTCCTCCTCTTCCTCCTCTTCTTTCTTTCCTAAATAATAATCAACAAAATCAAACCTCTGAATATTTATAGACGCTCCAACCTTAATGTTTTTCAATCAAGATCAGTCACGGATTCTCATAATATTATAAGTATGTAGCTGTTCATCACTTCGACAGATGGGCGTGACTGTCTTTCTCATTCATTTCATGTGTATTGTGTATTGTATAGTTTTGCGTTGTCTTATATTTTGCGCCGTATCATTGCGCTGTGTACGAGTAGTTAAAAACTGACTTGAGCACTGTATTTTGTGTGTGTGTTTGTGTATCCAGGCTGCAAGCACCCCCCTGAGCCCTCTGCTGTTCCAGTGCGAGTTCGTGAAGCTGCGCATCGACACGCTGCAGGCTCTGGCCCAGCTCATCTGCACCTGCAACAGTCTAAAGACGAGTCCTCCGCCCGCCATCGCCGCCAGCATGGCCCTGTCCTCGGGGAGCGAGCTGCAGCGCTGCGGACGCATCTCCCAGCAGGTGCTCATAAACTCATAAACAAAAGATCAATTTCACTTGTCATTTTTTTTAATTGTACACACCCAGTCATAATTGTAAACACCTTTCTTGAACCCTCGCATTTATCCATCAGTGTGTTACAGTGTTTAACGTTGTCTTCTGAACATCGGGCTACTTTGTAGGAACACACCATCAACGTCCTTGCTACTAATGGATCAGATTAAATACGGAGTACCTAAAGAGACATGGATGAGGGGGGGGGGGGGGGTGGGGGGGAATTTGTTAAAGGAAAAAAAAAATCTGAGGAAGAAAAAAAAAACGGAACATTAGACAGGAGGGGGAAAAAAACGAGACGTAGGAGGAAAAGAAATCGAGACCACGTGACTCGTACGCGCCAAAAAACGGAAAGGAAATTTTTTTGAAACTTCTTTTTTTGTTTCTGCCTCAAATTTTTTTTTCAAGGTGGAATAATTTTTTCACTCCCCACCTTTCTTTTTTTCCACCAATGTCCCTTTAGGGGCTCAGTAGATTAAGTCCTATCTTTATATCTACCAAAAACGATAAGAGAGGTCCTGTCACTCCTGTGCAGTGTGAAGAGTACTCGGATTACTTTTTTGATGTAACGAGTAATCTAACGCGTCGGGTCCGCCATTCAAGTACTCAGTTACATAGTTACTTTGTCAAAAATGTAATCCGTTCTTCAGACAATTTATGTAATCCGTGAGCCAGACAGCAGTCATTCCCAATCCATTAGTGTGCGTGTGTGTGTGAGAAAGTCATCCTACAAGACCCACCCACCCCCCGGTTATTCCTGCTGTTATACCACTATCTCACCTATGCGGTTTGACTATGCGAGGACCGATGCGCGGAAAGATGGAAACCTAATCACAGCGCCGAAACTCGTGGTGAATCATGATGAACCGTAATTACGGCCACCGCGCAAAACCGCGAGATAGGGGTATTAGTAGTTAACAGATTAATTATGGGCCAAACTTCTCTGAGTGATGATGGTAGAATAATTATAAAGGTCTTGACTAAATCAGCATGCATGAGGAAGCACAAAGGAGTTTTCATTTTCTGCAGTGGTAAAGTACTCGAACTTGTTACTTTTGTCACAAAGTACCGCAGTAATGTAACGGATTACTTTTTGAAGACAGTGATCTTGTAATGTAATTAGTTACTTTAAAAAGTAACGTCCCCCAACACTGCTTTTTAAAGATGAAGCTGTCCATGGATGAATTCCGGAGTCTTGCCGGTCGATACGCTGATTTGTACCAGTCCTCTTTCGATGCTGATTCTGCAACACTCCGTAATGTCGAGCTGTATCCTTTCAAGCAAAAACAGAATATAGAGAAGTGTTCATGTCTGTATGTGTGCGTGTGTGTGTGTGGTGGTCTAAAATCCTTTATTAATGACATAAGAAAATACAACATGAGCAAAGCCTCTGCAGGATTCTTTTTTTGTTGTTGTTGTACTTTTTAAGTGCTGATTGTGAAAACAAGGCCGAGCATCTTCCAACACAGTTTGAAATGAAACGCCGCTTTCCTCAACTCAGTCATCAGGCAACAGCAGAGCTGCCTGCTCATCTCCTATGTGATTGAGGCTTTAATACTCGACCCTCACACTGCCAGGTAAGTGGGAACTTATCAAACCTTTTATTTAAATAGGACACAACTGTATGGACATGTGACAGGGGTTAGTAGGACTTTTTGTTGATGCTAAGTAAGTATATATATTTTTAGTTAAATATTAAAGTGTCCGGGGCCTCAGAGTGGCGCAGTGGTAAATCATCCGGCGATATCAGCCGGAGGTATAGAGACAGCTGATTGGCCGAGCTCTCTCAAAGGGGAGGCACTTTTTAAACTTAAAAATAAATTTAAGTGTCCTAATATCAAATTACAAACACAGTGATAGTTGAAGTTGAACAGGGTTTTACTGAAATTTATGAAATAATAAACAAATGCAGCAAAAGTAATGACGTAAAATTGTAATAAATAACATTTGTAATAATACGATGAATGCTGCTTTATTATGTTATTAATGTTGTTGAGTTATTGCTAAGTTATTGTTAAGTTATTGTTGTTGAGTTAAGTTATTGCTTGAGTGGTCAGGTCAGAGTTTTGTCATCTGAGCAACCTTGCCAATGCTTACTAACCTGAAAAAGCGAACTAGTGCACAGAACCTCCTGTATATAATCAGTGTATCAGCTCGCACACTTCTAGGTCCCATTGTGGATTTGTGTTTATTTCTGCATGAGGGGTGGAGCATCCTGGGAAGATGCTCATAAAGAATGCTTTCTAGAACAATTAGCTCTGATCATTTGGAGCATGAACAGTATTTATTTTATTTTTTAACATTTCTCGATGATGATTCTCCTCGATGATGTTTAATATAGCGATCAGGCTTAGGGTCTGACATCTTTGTATGACACTTTATTCACTGGGTGTATGCCATAGCGTATACAGTATATACACACCGATCAGCCATGACATTAACACCACCTAGTTTTAGCGTCTCCTCGTGTCACCAGGGCCGCTCTGACCCCTCAGGACATGACTCAAAGACCTCTATCTATGTATTGTCAGTGGTCATAATGTTATGGCCGATCGTTGTAAAACATGAACAAAAATTTCTAATAGTCCTCTTATTACCTGCAGCTTGGTAAAGCATGTGATGTAAATGCTGATCATTCAACTTTTTCCGTCCCAGTTTGCAGGATTTCGGGTCTCTGAGTTCAGTTCAGGCAGAGAGCAAATATGAGCGCAGGATGCAGTCCGTGTTCAACCTCGTCCTGGAGGAAGTGGAGTCACTGAGCAGGAAGCACCCTCCTGTTTCTTACCTGGTACAGTACAAAAACAGCTGCCGCAGTGGCCTACATACAGTACAAACCCGCATGTATACAGTACAAACCTGCATTGTCCGCTTATTAAAGATGTATTCGGCTTTTCTGGTCGAATTTAGTGTCCCTCCAAGATCGTAAAGGTACAAAATAAATATGATGTAGACATACAGCAGAAAAAAAAAAGAAAGTCATATTCTTTAATTGAAATG
Source organism: Clarias macrocephalus (assembly GCA_011419295.1). Classification (NCBI taxonomy): domain Eukaryota; kingdom Metazoa; phylum Chordata; class Actinopteri; order Siluriformes; family Clariidae; genus Clarias; species Clarias macrocephalus. Next base: position 70,775 of record JAAGKR010002339.1, on the reverse strand, counting down.
CGCACAACGTGGGACATCCACAACTATCGGCATTATGCAAAGTGTGTTTGCTATTTTTCAGACGGCTGCTTATGTGAACTCTACTCCGGTTAGAAAGTGTGCGGCGCTACTTTCCGCATCGCTTTTTCTTTTGCAGAATCTGTTACTGTTTGTTTCAGCTCCGTGCCAGTCATGTTTCTTCTCAAGATATTGTAATAATCGCTAGTTATGCAAGTACGCCTGTCAGGAAATGTTTAAGAAATATTTGCATATACAAAAAGACTTCCAGCATACATGTATATACTGCATATACCTGTACACCGCCTGGCCAGAAAAAGTCACGCACCCTAAGATTTTATCCGGTCACATGGAGGTGCTCCGATCCGTCGGCTGCCGATCGGATTCGCCCGACTAACACTTAATTTTTACAGATCGGTTGTCCCTTAACTGACCGATGATATAAACTGATACTGTCGCGATGACGCAAGATACGGGAGTGGACACCCACGTCAACATGCCGTCACCAGTCTGGGAATATTACCAAATGTCTTTGATGTCTTTGAAAGACGTCAGATTTGCAATATGCAAACTCATGTTTGGGTTTTGAAAAAAACTTTGCATGCATGCTGGCTGACAGTGAGCAAGTATTCGGCACAAATGAACACTTCCGGTCTCTTAAAAATGCAGAAATTCTGATATTTATTAAGAAATGCTAGCGACAAATCTAAAGTGACTGATGTTTATTTTTAAAACAATCAGTGCAGAGTTATGATTTGTCATTTGTGGATGCAGCTTTGTTCCATGTGCCGCATAGTAGTTCAGTCGCATTTTAGATAAGCATTCTGGGGGGTGTGAGCCTCCTTGATTCTAGTTAAGGAATGTTTACAATACAATTTTTAAGGAAAGGTTTTACACTGGATGCCTTTCTTGACGCTATCCTCCCATTTTCTCGGGACCGGCACTGCATCGGTTTGGGCACTGGCTGGGAATCGAACCCGTGCCTTCCACATGCCAGATGAGAAACCTACCACTGAGACGCATGAGCCTTCTTACCCTGATGCACGCGTCGCTCTGGAATAGGGTCAGTCTGAACTCATCAGACCACATGACGTTTTTCTATTGCTCTAAAGCCCAATCCTTTTACTCGCCCTAACAAATTGAAACCTTTTTTTTTTTCTATCTTTCTGATGAGTCTCATTAACAAGTGATCTTCTTAGAGACAAACAGCTTTTTAGTCCCAGTCCTGTGACTTCTTATCACATTGTGTATGAATGGAAATGCTCTTACTTTCACTATTAAACATGGTGTTGGTATGTGTCTTAGCTTTAGGTTTGTTTGTTTGTTTTTTTAGCATTAAACAAATGTTTTTTTTTTCCACGGTTCAGCTCTATATTTCTGGGTTGTAATAATGTGTTTCTAACCCAGTTTCAGTAATTTTAAACCTCCGAAGTTGTTTCCTTTTTTGGCCAGACAACAAAAGTATGTTTTGTAGAGATTTGTCACATTATACGAATAATTTAAACTAAATAAACATTCAAATCATCATTTAATATTCAGCCATTAAAAAAAGATTATAGATTTTTGGAGGTATAATCACTGCAGAATACATCTTTAATAATAACACAGCACGGGTTTATTATGTCCTCTGTTTTTGCCGTTTGGTCGGCGCTGAACACCAGGACAACTAGGCAAAAGAAGAGATTCTTCCCTCAGGCAGTTCCACTGATATTAATTTGTTAATACCCAAATCTTATTCCATTTCTTGTTTGTTTGTTTGTGTGTCGTCGTCGTCTCTGGACGCTTCTGTCACCAAAAACTAATTCCAAACGTACTTGGCAATAACGCTCTTTCTGGTTCAGATTCAGTTACTGAGAAACTCACTCACTCGCTTTCTGTTTCTCTTCAGCACACCGGCTGTCTGTGTGACGCCGTCATCGCGTTGCTCAAAGTCCCCCTGTCCTTTCAGAGGTACTTCTTCCAAAAACTGCAATCTACCAGCATCAAAGTGAGTCACTACTCTGTTTAACTGCGTGACAAATGAATGCTTTGCCATTAAAATCTCGGTAATCAAGTGCGCCGCCATCCAGATGATTAGTTTCATATCTATATATATCTATAACAGTATAAATTACATTTATCCCCAAGCTCAGCAATGACAGTAAGTGACTAGTATAATGTAACAGGTTTATTTATAAATATTATAATAAGTATAATATTATTAGTATAATAATATTATATATTATAATCTTATAATAAGATTATTGTGGATTATTTAGCATTTGTAAAAGATAATTATATTTCCGTTATGACCATTATTCCATTATTGTACTTCATTATATTGTAGTAGAGCACTTGCTGCCTGTAACGTGTGACCACAAGCTTATTAGCCAATAGTTATTATTGTTATCATTTTCTAATGTGTCTATTAATTGTATTTTATATACTATTCAGTTATCAATAATTACATGTTCTTAATTATTTGTACATACTCTGAGTTAAGATATTAAGATTATTATTGCATAAATGTATGGATAAATCAAGATTTATGAAAAAAAAAATCCTAAAATGTAGGAAAACTTTCCAATTCCTAATCGTGCCTCCGAGTGGCGCAGTGGTAAATTTCTTGCCCTATCATCCGGAGATCGCCAGTTTGATTCCCAGGTGATCCTGTAACCTCTCGCAGCAAGAGCTCTAGAGAGAGCTGATTGGCCGAGTTCTCTCAGAGGGGAGGGATGAGAGGTACATAGTGCTCCCACATTAATCACGTCTCTACAGCCAATCAGGGGCGTCTGTGAGCTCACGCAAGCGGAAGGAGCGGATAGCGCTGTCCTCCGAGTGTGTTACTCCGCCCCTAGCGAGCGAGCAGTTCGAAAAGATGCAGTCGGCTGGCGTCACGTGATCCGGAGGAAATGGTCTTCGGCCCTCCCGACTGAGTGGTAGTAGTAGCCTTAATGTGGGGGCCCCCTAGTGACAGGGAGGAATTGGACACGACTAAATTAGGGAGAAAATCGAGAAAAATTGAGTTGATAAATGAGAACTTCTTAAGTTTATATACCATATATAAGTACATAAATATATTTCACTTTCAAGGTAAGTTGAGTGCTTCAATCCCAAGCTTCCACCTCATTTCCTGTTTTTTGCTTTTCCCCCACAGCTGGCTCTGTCTCCATCTCCTCGTACGCCCAACGAGCCAATCCCGGTGCAGAACACACAACAGCTCACGCTCAAGGTAGAGGGAGTCATTCAGCACGGCTCTACGCCCGGCCTCTTCCGCAAAATCCACTCGGTCTGCCTGAACGCCAGCTCGACGCTGCAGTCCAAGCCCACTCCCGACTTCAAGGTGGTGTTCAAGTGCCAAATAGTGACCATGAGATAGTGTCACAGCTTGTTGTATTATACTGAATATCATCTGTGAATAGAGACTGAGATACTGATGAAAGTCGAAATATTCTCACAGGGTTAAATGTCTTGTCTTTAGTGAACGCCGTTGTCCACTAAAATCCTCTAGTGCTCAGTCTATCATCTGTAAACAGTTGAAACAACGTGGTGTGTGTTTTAAACCTCCCTTTGCTAGTCCGGCGCGAATCTTCCGAGGAGATCCAACAGAATAATTTACAGAGAGTCTAATTCCATTGTAACACGCTCTCATCAACTTCCCTTACCGTTCGAGAACATCACAAGTATCCACAGGAACACGCTCAACCGCGGCAGGAAGCTAAATGTAGCCGGTCTGGTGATAAGAAAGCTCTGGCTTTGAATCCAGTAGTCGTAAAACTAAATCACTTTGTTTAATTCTACAGAGCTACAGCGCCTGCCTACCTAGGTGTGCGTTCCATTTGCCAAGACTGAAGCAATATAACTAGTGAGATAAATCCGTTAAATGTTTGTGTACATACTGCAGTTCTCTTCCTGTAAAGCAATTAAAAGTACTTTAATCGTTTCATTAGTAGTGTTTAGTATGTTGTTATAATTTTACCGCTCCAGCGCTTCCTCTTAGTGATCTGTTTCCTTTCACTCATTCACGAATAAGACAGGAGTTCAAGTAAGGTCAAATGCAGAGAGGAAGTCGAGAACGGCGTGTTATGAACAGTAACCGCCGCAAAGCCGCGAGGACAACATGGAGATTTCCAACAGACAAGGGCTTTCTTTTTATGTCACGAGGAAGCTGCTGCGTCGTGGCTCCAGCGAATGGCGTAGAGCTCTGATATTACACCACCGTTACACGATCAAGATTCACAAGTCAAGATGTGAAGATGTCTGGAAGATTCAGTCACAGTGATTCATAGCAGAGTTTTAAAAAAAAACGCAACAGTTTTTAAAAAATCCTTTCCAGTGCTAGAAAAAATTAGGCTTTCGTAAATGTTTTGAAATTCATTGTCTTTAGATGATCTCATGCGTTATATTCTATACTTTCTCTATAGATATAAATATAAGTATACACAATGTAAACATTTTTTCCGCATGTACATACTAATAAGAAAAAGCTTATTTTCATTATAGGAAAGAATGATAATGCTACATTTACCAGCACTATCTTTCTTCTCTTTGAAAATTTCTCTGTTTGGTTCTGAGCTCTCCATATAGAGGCTGTTGTAGAGAGAATCGATCTCGATCTCCTTCATATTTTCCCTTCAGATCCCTCTCGAGTCCAAGCCCAACGAGATCGAGCAGCGGGTGGAGCCTCATAACGACTACTTCAGCACGCAGCTCCTGCTGAACTTCTCGGTCCCCGGGAGCCACAGCGTGACGGTGGAGGCGTGCGTGGTGGACGAGCACGGGGTTCAGTGGAAAACTGGGCCCAAGAGCACAGTCAGCGTTAAATCCATGGAGGATCCGTTCTCACAACAGCTCCGGCATCAGCAGGCTGGAGCTCAGGCAGCGCAGCGCAGCGTCACCGCTCGCTTCCAGTAGCGTTTAAGCATTAATCTAAACCTGTGACTTGTGTTGTGGCAGCGAGAAATCAGATGTAAGAATTCAACAAATCTCTGCATTCTACTGTATAATTTATACACATGATCCATTTACTTCGGTCTTCATGCTTTCCTACTGCCTGTACTGTAGATTCCAAATGCCTTTGCAAAAAAAATTAATAAATTTGCGCTTACAGACAGACCCACTTTTCTTTTATAGAAAAGTATGTATACCCTTTTATGGGAAAAAGCAAGAGGTGAGCCATTTCACTTCCAGATGGAGGCAGAGCTAATTTACAGAGCTGGAATTTAAAGGTTTTGAAAAAAATCATAAAATGTAAAAAATAAAAATAAAAACTTGTATTAAACTGTCATCGATTAAAAAAAAATATTTAAAAAAGTCTTTCAACATTGTTTATATAAGAAACAGCTGAATTTGAGCCAAACTCAAGAGAGGACAGATTTGGATGAATTACCTAAAATCATGGACGTGGTTTGTTGTGTCATGGATTTTATGGCGTTCAAGGACATTAACGTGAAATGAAGAAAGTCTCTGTTGAAATGTCACTTCTTAATAGAAAGCTGTGTCACATGTATACATGAAATGAACTTCGTAAGGCGTCAATTGAAAGAATCCAGTAGTTCAAACAGCCAACTCCAACATGTCTAAGCTTTAGCTATATTAGGGCCCAAGCACTACAAGGGGCGCAGGACCCTTTTGTTTTCCTAAGGATTATTGTTTTTATTTTTTTTCCCACCCTTTTGGACTTTTCGGGGGTCTTAACATGCTCAAAAACTCATGACACTTGGTAGACAGGTTGGAATCTGCTGCTATCAGGACACCCGAGAGTCGTGTGGCCCGGGGTCCTCAGGGGCCCCTACACGATATTTTGCTGCATACACACGTTCACGTAGGCACATGAAACTCGGTACACATTCTTAGAGCTCATCGAGCCGAACAACTTTCGAACTGCATGTTTTGTGCTCAACAGGAGGCCGGTTATTTTGGGTCGTTCACAAAAACGCACCCGATGGATTTTTATATACTCCTCCTAGTGAATTTATATACGATCGCCACCAAACCGGGCCGATGTGATCTAAAGACACTGAGGATGCAAAATTAAAGAGGGATTTCTGATATCTCAAACGGGTCAGCTGTGATAATGTCTTAAATCTACACCGAAAAATTATTAAAAACTTTCTGTGTGGCCTTATATTGAGTGACATTATATTCAGTGACACGTTCAGGGACATCACAATGAGGAGAATAATCCTTAGGAAAACAAGAGGGTCCTGCACACTTTATAGTGTGTGGGTGAGTTTTTCATTGCAAATGTTTACACTCACGCACGCACATACATCACGAACCTTGGATTACAAGCATAATTTGTTCCGGAAGTGGGCTCGTATTCCTAAACACTCTTAAACCAAATCATCATTTCCCATAAGAAATAATGAAAACTCAAATCATTCGTTCCACAGCCCCCAAAAATAAATACATAAAAATAATTAATACAATCTATAAGATGAAAATAAAACAAATTAATCTGCACTTTACCTTTAAAAAAAAGTACAAATAAACCCTGACAGATAAGTGTTTCCGTTGGTGCGCGCAGGCGCCGTGTGTGTGTGTGTGTGTGTGTGTGTGTGTGTGTGTGTGTGTGTGTGTGTGTGGAGTTAGCCTCTACCCTCGCCTCGATTTACACAGTAACACTCCTTCTCCCTCTCCCCACCTTGCTTTTTAAGATTCACAACAAATACACACACACACACACACAACGGAAACACCGTTTTAACAGGGGAAAAAAAATCTCTCTGACCTGGCTTTAGCGCATACTAAGGGAATCACTGCTGTAAAGTAAAAAAAACAACAACAAATGAACCAGCACCTTACCTTTGAATAGAATCGCGACAGAGCAGAGTTTCTGTGTGTTTGTGAAGCCGGGAGGGGTGAAAAGGCGAGGGAGCGTCTGTCAAATTGCGCGCGCACGAGCAGTGTTTCTGTGTGTTTGCGAAGCCATGGGGGGAGGGAGGGAGGGGGGAGGGGGGGAAGGTGAGAGAGTGACGTTCGGTGTCAAAATAAGAGTCGCATGTGTGAAGCATGATACTCGGCGCTTGTAAACTAATACTTGCTCGGTTTCCGAATAAAAAATTATTTAAAATCTTTGCTCGGTTTGCGGAACACTCGTAAACCACGTTACTTGCAATCCGAGGTTCCACTGTACACCCAACACACACACCTCTCTCACGATGCACACACACGCACAAACACACTTATCACACACGCATTACAAATGTTAACACTCACATGCACACACACCTCTCACGACGCACACAGGAGGACAATAAGGGTTATTTTGGGTCGTTCACAAAAAAACACCCGATAGATTTTGATATACTCCTCCTAGGTAATTTATACGATTGCCACCAAACCGGGCCGATGTGATCACACACATCACTAATGTTAACTCACACACCACATACACACTAATGCACTCAACAAACATTTAGGGCCCTAACTGACATCAGCCCTGGCATCAACCTTGACATCAAACTGGCATCAACGTGTGTGACATGTGCAGGTTGTGTGGTGCAACCGGGTGGCGATGGCTTTTTCGAGGTCTTGACACACTCAAATAACACACAGGTTGTGGGGTGCGCCCGGGGTAGCGATTTCGCAAGGTGCTTGGGCCCGTCATCGTTGCTTGCAACTATATTTTTTATTTGAATTTAAATTTGAAATGTAAATTTTGAAATGTGGTTGAAAGCGGCTATGACCCCCTGGCAAAACGCGGACATGTCAATACAATCGCCACATATTTTTAGAATGCGGGGAATTACAGTATATGTCAAGACCTTTAAAACACCCCCAAATGCTGGGGGGATAAAAAATTGCATCACACAATGTGATGTCACATGTCACTCAATATGATGCCACACATAAAGTTATTAACCAGTTTTCTGCATAAGTTTAAAGCATCGTCACGGCTGACCCATTTGAGATGTTACAAATCTCTCTGACATTCTGGATCCTCAATTTATTCAGCTCACATGGGCCCGGTTTGTTGCCGATCGTATAAATCTCCTAGGAGCAATATATCAAATAAAAATTCCATTGGGTGCATCTTGCAAATGACCCACATTACCTGACTTCCTGTTGAGTTGAGGCCATGACATGCAATGTAAAAGTTGTTCAGCTCAATGAGCTATAATTGTGTACCAGGTTTTGCATTCATACGTGCAAGTGTGTATGAGTTATGCAGAAAAATCTCAAGTGAGGACACTGTGCCACGCCCGGAGCCCGGACTCTCAGGCATCCTAATGGCAGCAGATTCCAACCTGTCTGTCGATTTTAATGAGTTTTTGAGCATGTTCAGGAAAAAATATCATATAATCCTTCACACACTATGACGACATAGGGATGATGTCATAGTGCTTGGGCTCTAAGCAAAACTGTAATACCCTCATGGCCAGAAACATATCTTCTTTTTATATCTTCATATTAATTACTAGAGGGGACCCGCGACTCCGCGCGCATGCAGATCCTGACTTCGGCGTGCTAACATTACCCGGGAATGGAGTGTGTGGTCAATTCGCTGCCGCTCCCCAGGCTGCGCCAGTGTTCCAGCAGATATGTTATTACCCCACAGGATGGCATGTAAGGTGTTGATGATTCTTTCTAGACCAAGCTGAATTTCTTTTTTATACAACCATGAAGTCGTGAGTCTGTGGATGGGATACTGTATGTCCTGTTCTCTGTGAAGCATCTTGGGCTCGCTTGGTTTTCACGCAGACTCCTAGGTGTTCAGCCGTCTCCTCTGCCAGCTGTTGGGTCAAGACGCCTGTTACTGTACACGACTACCGAAGAGATCTCAAGGGGTTAATAATCAATCGTCTGGAAAGAGTAACATGATACGGTTGTAGCCCACTGCTTTGCATTCCCAGTCATAGTTATACAGTTAAAAAGCCCAGCTGCCACTTTTTGTGTCTATTTCAAGCATAGCAACTGTTCTCCAGGCTGCTCCATAAGCATAAGGACGGGCGCTGTGGAATAAATTCTCTGATGTAACTGTAGAGAGAAATGTGCTTGCTTCCACTGATGATGATGTGACATCATATAGCACAAGACACTGTGTGGATTTGAACGACACTCACTCGACAATCCATTCGCATGAATGCTTTTACATACTGAATTTAATGATTTTTAGTTTTTTATGATTACATTTTATATCACTTATCCAGTGTACAGGGTCGCCGGGGGTGGGTTGGAGCATATACCAGGAGACCTAGGGCTCAGGAATCGAAGGAGATGGAGGTTCGAGACCACAGTGTTGTCCTGATTTTAATCATACGACAAAAAAAAAAAAAAAACACAGAAATAAGGTCACACACTCTCAGATTTCATCATTTTAATCACCATGATCTCTCGTGCTCCCAGAAACAATCCGGGTCCTGGAATATGCCCGTGCCTTCAGGAAAGAAAACCTCTTTAGATGTGATACCCCAGTCATTCAGTACATTCAGACTTCATAATGTTTCTGAGCCATGATCTGACATACTTGACCTTGATGCGGCCCAATAATTTGCCCCTTTCTGTGAACTGGTGTCTTTTTTCCCCAGGCGGTGTATTAACATTGAGAAAAATGACCGCCAGATGTTTTGCACACTCGTACATGGCGTGGCTTTTGTGCCTGTCACTCTGCCTGATTGTGATATGTGAGTTGTGACATTTAAAGCACGCAGTGACATATTCTGTTTAAAATGTCTGAACAGGTGTTTATAGTACCATATCAGACCACAGCACTTCAGCAGTTCAGTATCTTCAGTATGACATTCTAAGCATTCAGTATACATGTACACTAGCACACGGTAGAGCAGTTCTCACACGTTTGCGATGTTCAATATCCGCTGTTTAGCGATTCTACGCCACGTCTCTACTTAAAGGTTCTTCGTCTACTTTTTCCCACTCCATTCTTCGTATTGATTTGGCTGTAATTAAAGGGTCCACACACACACACACACACCACTTGTTCCTTTGGCAGCACACAGAATGCATTAAAAGAACACTTTTTAGAATTTTACCATAGTCATACAGTAGCTCTGCTGACCTTCACTATTGAAGCTTCAGTAAGGCGGATCTAGACATGATGTTACATTAATAACTCCACAACACAGTGGCATGGTGGTGTAGTGGTTAACACTGTCGCCTTGCCCCTCCAGGGTCCGGGTTCGATTCCCGTCTCTGTGTGCATGGAGTTTGCATGTTTCCCTAGTGCTTGGTGGGTTTCCTCCGGGTACTCCGGTTTCCTCCCACAGTCCAAAGACATTTAGGTTAGGTTAATTGGCGTTCCCAAATTGCTCGTAGTATCTCATGGCACACGAACCCCCGACCCTTGAGGTTATGAACCCACAGTGCTAAAGACTACGCCACCCTGTCACCTATAAGCAGTTCATACAAATATGAAACCGCTTTTTTGTTTGATATCTTTATTTCCTATAGGGTACCCTGCAGATCCTGGCACCTGCCCGCTACCATTAACTGAGAATTATGTCGCTGCCGCTCCTCACGCTGCTCCAATGTCCCTTACTGCTTGTGACATAAATGCCTGTGATGGAACTACCTATGACCCTGCCTACTGTTACATGCAGTGAGGGATACACTGTGACATAAACGCCTGTGACACGCTTGCTACTGAACTCCCTCCGCAAACACACAAAGCCACAAACAGGAATCCATTTCTAACTATCCATCCATCCATCTATATAGCATAAGCCGAGGGACAGCATCATCCATCACTTCAGTTGCACTCCATATGATTGTTTTTCATGCTCACAAACATTTTTTTTATTATTAATTAATTATGTTTAAAATACATAAAATACACCTAAACTACTCGTAAGACTGGAAGTACTGTATATTAGTACACTGTGGTAATGTTATCGCTTATTTGTCCTTGCGATGGCGCTCGACTGGCTTCCATTGCTCTGGCAGCCCAACTCGAGAAGACGAAGAAGAAGCGTTAAGCGGAGGAAGAGCCGAACGGATGAGGAGGAGAAGGAGAAGAAGAAGAAGAAGACCGTTGCGTTTTTTGCTCGACGCTCTTCCATCTGCAGGAGTCTCAGCTTTTTCTCCCATAGAAATGGAAACGAGGAATTAGTCAGGAATAATTATTAGTATTTCTTTTTATGTGATAAGGTAGGAGTTTTTATCGGGGCGAGGAGAAATAACGGAATTGTACCTTCGTTTATTAGTATTATTATTAGTGTATATATATATATTATATATATATAATTTTTTTTCCTCCCTTCGCGCGACCTCGTAGTGTTTTGGAGGGGATTTGACATCCAAGTTGGAGGCCAGAGAGGAGATTCATTCATCTGGTTATTTCCTGCTCAGCCCTCGGTATTACTCCGGCGGTATTGATTGATTAATCGATGCTTCTGATTGATTGATCGAACGAACGATCGATTGATTGACTCGAAGCAGATGCAAGCGGGAAGGGCGCGTGCACGCCGGCGTGGTTGACATGGCAACGACTTCTTCTGTGGCCCGGATTATTTAGATGTATGGGGGGAAAAAAACAACAACGCGATTTTATAATAACCACCGTAATCTCCATGTGACTTTGCATCGGTGTGTAGTTTAGCCCAGCTCTCCTCAGCTGGCTCTTTTCTCCTCTCACCCGTCCGGCATTTGCACCCACTGTGAGTAATCATGCCTCTTCACACGAACAATGTTAAATACAGATTAAATCAGATTCAACATTGAATTGTCAGAAATGTGTTATAATTATTATTGTTATTTATTTATTTATTTACTATTCCTATCTCTATATTTCCTGTGACCTCTATGTTTCAAGTCCCTCTGTAGTGTGTGTGCGCGCGCTCGCTCGCGCGCATGTGACCAACAGATGATCCAGCTCTAACCAGCTGCATTAATGTTGGATTCCAGTCTATATCCTTCATGATAAACACGCCATGCTCTGTCCTACACGTCTCCCAGCTCGGGCCAGTGCTTGGTAGTGACCTTGTTAGAAGTCTGTAGTGCTTCAAAGCTGAACACAACTTAGTGCAAATGCTTCACCTGTTAGTGAGCATTAGTTACACTCCCTGTTTCAATATTTAATGTCCTTCACCTCATTATACGCTCAAACACAACTCATTAAAGTTTGTTTGTTTTGTCTGTTTTGCTCTGTTCTGTGCTAACAGGTTAGCCTTACAGAACTGTGACTTTTTTTACAGTAAACTTCTACACTATCCTCTGTGTTAGTGTCTGTGTAAACCCCCTTTTTAGTGCATTAAACAGAACAACAACAACAACGAACAGCAAATGTTATCCGTCTCATTTTCAAAGGTTAATGATGTTTGAGTTAAGAAGAGCTTGAAATGTTTTTAGGGAGATGAAACTTTTTCTCGTGTTCGTGGGCGTGCCAGAATCCAGGCCTGAGGACTGAGTCTAGCCCGTCTCCGACTGTTTGGGGTTCAGGCGGTAATTTTGGTCCTGGTGGTATTTCTGGTTTGTGTATTTATATGGGTGTAGAGTGGTCAGGGTTTTAAGATGTAGTGGATTTTTTTTTTTTTTTTTTTGGATGTAGATGTAGGGTAGGGGGTAGTGTGTGTGTGTGTGTGGTCATAACTTTTGGTATATGGTTGTAGTGATGTTTGTGAAAGTTTTTAGGGCTGTTTTTTGCAGTGTGTGTAGTTTAATTTAGGTATTTTTGTGGTATTTGGTTATGGGCACTGTTTGTGGCTTGGAGGTATTTGTGGTTGGTGGTATTTATTTGTGGGGAATGTTATAGTTTGCTGGTATTTGTGGTTGTCATGAGTGCTTGTATAGTAGTGGTATTTAGTTGTTGGGTGCATTTGTAGTTTGGCTTGGTTTATTTGGTTGTGGTCACTGTTTGTGGTTTGGAGGTATTTGTGGTTGGTGCTGTGTGGTTGTCAAGATTATTTGTAGTTTGCTGGTATTTGTGCGTGGTGGGTGTCAGGAGTGTTTGGGTGTTTTGGCTGTTGTTTAGTTGTGAAGAAGAGTGTTTGTAGTTTGGGGTATTTGTGCGTGGTGGTATTTAGTTTGTTGTCTGGGGTCGTTGTGGTAGGTGGTATGTTGTAGTTGGTGGTATTTAGTTGTGGGGAGTGTTGTAGTTTGGGGGTACTTAGTTGTGGGCATTGCTTGTAGTTTGGTTGTATTTAGTTGTGGGAAGTATTGTAGTTTGGGGGTACTTAGTTGTGTGCATTGCTTGTAGTTTGAGGGTGGTTGTGGTTGGTGGTATTAGTTGTGGGGAGTGTTTGTTGTCTGGGGTCATTGTGGTAGGTGGTATTTAGTTGTGGGAATTGTTGTAGTATGAGAGTAGTTGTAGTTGGTGGTATTTAGTTGTGGGGAGTGTTATAGTTTGAGAGTACTTAGTTGTGGGCATTGCTTGTAGTTTGGGGGTAGTTGTGCTTGTTGGTATTTAGTTGTGGAGAAGTGTTTAGTTTCAGTTTATTTGGTAGTGGGCATTGCTTGTAGTTTGGGGGTATTTGTGGTTGGTGGTATTTAGTTGTGGAGAGTGTTTAGTTTCAGGGTATTTGGTAGTGGGCATTGCTTGTAGTTTGGGGGTACTTGTGGTTGGTGGTATTTAGTTGTTGGGAGTGTTTGTCCTTTTGGGGGGGGGGGTACTTGGTTGTAAGCACTGACTGTAGTCCGGGTATATTGTTATGAACAGTGTTTGTAAGTTGATATTTAGTTGTGGGGAGTGTTTAAGGTGTAAGCATTTAAAAAAATGTGGGGAGTGTTTAAGGTGTTCATGTTGTAGGTGGTTTGCGGTTGTGGGATCGAGACCTGGACATCCAGCAGAAATCTCAGCATTTAAAAAAAAAGCGTTTATTCCATGGATTCATTTCTCTTCCGAATAAAACACAACTTCACAAATGCTCAACCCTCAGTAAACGTACACACATACAGACACCTTTACAGTATATAAATTAGCCCCATAGACATGAGGGTGAGGTTGATGCTTGGAAGATTAGTCTTTAGCCTCAGAGCTTGACAAATGGAGGTGCTGGTGGATGAGTCTTGGTGGTTGATGCTTGTAGATTAACGCTTAATGGAACTGGCGTGGTGGAAATGCACTTCAATACAGAGACAAGACTCTTCTTTATCAAATGATGTCTTTATTATGATCCACACACTTGTGTGTGATTGACCTCGGGTAATCTCCATCAGGCTGTAGCAAAAAAAAATGGTATGACTTTTCTCATAGGGTGTTGTTTTATATGAGTCTGAGGATATGCTACTGGGAGCGCTAAAAGTTTAGGTGCTTGGTGGATGAGCTTTGGATGTTAACGCTTAGAGGCCTAGCGCTGGGGTTGTGATTATGCTTAGGGCAGGGCTAGCACAGTGGTTAAGGCGTTGGACAGCTTCAAACACCACCACAAAGTTGCAACTGTTGACCCTCAACTGCTCAGATATATAATGAGATTAAAAACTAAATTTTTAGGGTTATATCAAGTTATATTTGCCTTGTCAAGTCGTTGGCACTGCGTTGGAGGAATAAACACAGTCCTCTTCACAATTCTGTCTACAGCGTCTCACCAGAATCTCCCGTAGGTGTTGAAATTTGGTTGAGCAAATCTGCCCAAGCATTTTAGTCAGCTTTCATGTTCTGTGAATGGAGGTGGGGTCTTTCCTGGAAGAGAGCGTTCCTATCATCAGACTTTGGACTTATTTGCAGTAACCCTTCCCTCTAAAGGGGTTCCCTCTGAACCATGACACTTAGCATAATAATAATAATTTAAAAAAGCTACAGATTATGGATAATGGATATGTTTATGCATCTTAACAATTAGTCCAAAAAACTTTGTATTAAATCTGGCTGTATTGCTCAGCACCGTGAATCACCTTGTCTAGCTGGACAGCGTCTGAGCTCCAGCGCAAACCCTCACTAACTTGTTCCTCCTCCCTTTTTTTTTTTTTTTTGTTCCTGTGATTTAACAAATCAGAGCAGGATTGTGTCTCGCAGGTTAATTATTAAGTCGCCATGTCCGTAACTAAGAGCGTAACTGATAGAAGCGCTGGGTTGTGTGTATATATTTGTCCGTGATTGTCTTTATCGATCACAGAGGACACACACAGACAGGAAGAGTCCTGTAGGTGAGCTCTTTGGTTCAGATTGACTCAGCATGGTAGTTTTAGCTGTAATGGGCTATTCTCCTTAGATTTTCAGGATATGAGTACATTTAACTTAGGTTGTTTTTGTGTGGGTGTGACTTCATCGTTGACAAGTTGACAAGACCAAACTCTGAAATGATTGTGTAAAGTACAGTAAGCTCTGTGTAGTATGATGATGTATTCATACTGAGATGTACTGCTGTTGTGCATCATTTTTTTCCCACTACGGTTTCATTTAGAATAATTCTGCGCGCATTTTTAATTGAGCTTTTGAAATTTTGTTGCATAAGGTTCCTTTTTCAGAAGGTCTGTGAATTTAATCTGAGAGAACTCTTACAACATGGTGCTCTAACTATTGTGACGTTTTTTAACTGCAATACAAAAATAGGAAGTTATCGTGTTGTGAAAGTGTGGAAACGTGAGACTGTCACTGAAGCGAATGAAGAAATGTTCCCCAGCGATCAGGTAGGACCTTATTTGGCTAGTGCTTGCACTTTGGCCAGACCTGCCCTGGTCTTCCACCAGAGATTCAACCAGACTTGTGTGTCAATTAAAGGCATAATGAGCTCTCGCGCCATCTCTGAGCACTCACACAGTTTCTGCACTGTTACTGTAACTTTTTTTTTTTTTTGAGAATGAGAAGCTAAAAGCAGATATTCAGTGCAGTCCATCAGATTTGCCTTGGTGCTTAGCATGCTGGGAATGTATCATACTGTATGCATATTGTGGCCACTTATGGAGTTCACATTAAGCACTAAAATGAGCTTTTATTGCTAAGGCGTGTCTTTTGATGACTCCATACTGAAAGTCCAAAAGTCTGAGAAGCGCTATCGGGAACCTTGATTTATTTTTATTATTTTTTTATTTACTTTTCCCTCAACATTAATCAAGAACCAACAAGAACAGAAATTTCCTTCTGATTTCCTTCATTTCCAATAACAAGTGTTTTATTCCTCTTATACAGCAGCGATTTGCAAATTATCATATGTTTTTAATTAGTTTCCAGTAACTGCAGGGTATGAATTCCATATCCCAAGGGAACACTGCAGTAATTGCTTTAAATGTCCTACAAATAGCATTTTCTCTCCGAAATTCTCCAAGGTGCGCCGAGGCAACTTGGCAATCATGCCTAAAGGCGGGAAAGCGTTTTTTCTTTTTCTTTTTTATAACACCGCACACAGCAGAACTTCACATGACAAGAAGAATGTGATATTTCAGGTCAAAAGGTTAAGAAACACTGAAGGCATCCTCTGACCTTATGACCTCGCTTGTCTTCGGCTAGAAAATGGAAAAGTTCAATTTATTGATCATAAATGACTGTAAGCGATGTAGTATTTCATTAAGATGACATTTCATTTGTTTTATAACAAAAATACAATTAATATAAAAGGGCAGGCGTCTTTTCCCACATCTTGTGCAATGTGGCATTTTGTTTCGGCCTAAACCGGTGTGTATAACTGAAGGTCTGTTGCGTGTGGGGCGAGCTTCAACTTGCAGTCGCTGCGAGAGCTCGGCAGTCTGGCGTTTTGATGCGTCAAATATTTAAAATGTTCCCGTTTCTGTATCTCTCATCTTAAAAGCTAGTAAGCTTTTCCACAATTCAGCCTTACACCTCTTGTGCCCCCCCCCCCCCAGTCGGCATAATAGGGGCAGGGATGTCTCTCTGATCAGAATGTCTCCGGTTGGACTCTTGATCAAGTCACCCTGTACAAGTTTGTAGTGCTGCTCTCTAAAGGCCAAAGTTCTGCAAAGCCACATTTTGTCCCATTTTTCTGCTTCACCTGTTAGGGAGCAATAGTAACCCTGCCTGTTTCAATATTTAATGTCTTTCACCTAGTTATGCTATCAAAGACAAATAATTAAACAGAAGTAAAACCGGTGTAAAGTTATTTTTTTTCTTTTTTTTTGGTTTGTTTTTCTTGTTTCTGAGCCAAATAGTCAACCAAAAAAAAAAAAAAAAAAAAAATATATATATATATATATATATATATATATATATATATATATATATATATATATAATTTATTTTGTAAGTTGGATTTACAGACCTTTAACCTACTATTAATAGGTTAAAATATATTAATATTATTAATATAAAGGTTATTAATAGAACCTTTCCTTAAGTTTATTAAAGAGAATAAGAACCAGCATGTTACCCGTCTCCTATAGCTCAGCGATCGTTTTTGTTTTTTAAGGGTTAATACTTTTGAGTTGAGGAGAGCTTGAGATTTTTTGCCGCACCAGGCGAGCTGCAGCTTGCAGTCGTTGCGCGAGCACAGCAGTCTGGCGTTTTGGCGCGTCAGATACCTAAACCATTCTCCTATCTGTATTTCTCCTCCACTCAGCCGCAGAATTTAACAATTCAGCTTCACGCCTCTCCTCCAGTCGGCACGGTGTAAATTCCGCGGCCACATACGCAGAGCTACAGCTACCTGTATACGGTGCGCTCGCGGCGAGAAGTCTCTCGACATGCAAATAAGACCCTGCGCTGTATAAAGTGCTAGCAACGAGCACGTTGTAGACTGAGTGCACGCCGCCCATAGAGCCGTGTGGTGATTTTATTATTATTTTTTTTTAACTTGCCGATCGATATCTGAATATATTTTGAAGAATTTCATGGAATTACATTAAAATGAAAAGCAATTATAAAAAAAAAATGGTCACGGCAGGTTATTACCTCTGGGGTTTGACATTAATAGGATATCGCGGAAAGTGGTCAAGGCCACCGTGAAGTCCGCACCCTGTGAGCACCGTCCTCTTTCACTCACTTTACGCAGTGGTTTCCTCGACCAGTCTCACATTTTTTATTATTATTTTTTTATTATTATTATTTTTTATTATTATTATTATTTTTTTATATATATTGAAAGTCATGCAAAAAAATCTATAAATAAATAGATGCAAAGAACAAATCCAGCTTTACTTCCGAGTCCTACCAAGTTTTACACTGGAGACTTCTTCGATACATCTAAAAAAAAAAAAAAAAATTGTAAAGTTGGCGTGTCTGTACATTTGAAAATATTTGCGAATAAATGATTTGGGGGACGTAAGATAAGTAATAGAACACATCTAGATATATTTAAAAAATTTTTGTATGTCTGTCAGTCTCGTTGTTTGTGCACGACAGGCATCACGTAAAAACTACTAAATGAATTTTAATGTGTTTTTTTTCATAGCAATCGGCCCACAGGAAGAGAAGATGTGCTACTTTGAAATCTAAATTGAAATTTTATTGAAATTGTTTCCATATATATCATAAATCGGCCTTTGAAAATCATTGTTCATCTCAAAAAATTTTGAGATCTGACACCTTCATCTCACAAAATGTAAAAAATTTAGTTTGTTCCAAAATTCAACAGATTAAAAAAAAAATTTTAAAAGGCACATCTAATTTTGAATAAATCTCTCAGCAGAAAATGTCACTTGTGAATTTATTATTATAATTTTTTAAAATAAAGACAGCATAAAAAAATAATAAAGACAACAGTTTTTACCGTTTTTTTAAATTATTCATCTGAAATTAGGTAAAGCACTTTGGTGTACTTGCCTCTGTGAATTGACTCTTGGTGTAGAAACACTAATATATTTAAACACCCTGATCGACTTGGACCTGTGATTTGACTTGCAGCCAGAGCAGCCATCAAGAGAATTAAGTAACACCTTCTGACCAATCGGTTCTATTTCTGATCATTTTTTATAAATTTTTTGGCCAGAAAAAAAGGGGTGTGAAAAATTTGAGAATGTGATCCGTTTATGAAGGTCGAGGTGTTTAAATGCGTAGCCTGTTATTCAAAGTAGAATTCTTTCCATTTCTAAAAGTAGGTTTTTGTTGTGATATGTTCTGTTGTTACCTGAATAATGCTACGTTATGACTCCTCGTTAATCTATAGAAGCGTAAAAGTTCAGTCTTATCCGTCCAGAAATAGTGACCCGAGCCAGCTGTCTGTATAATGGGACAAACACACAGGCTGCTCCAAAGCCATCCTGCGTAGCTATTAGAGATGTAATCGAACGTGAATGCATTATTCATGACCAGATGATGTGTACTAAACAGATACAAATAGCTGGCATTGAGTTTTTTTGTTGTTGTTTGTTTGTTTGTTTGTATAAGAAAGACTGGAACTAGTGGTTTTTGTGATGGTTTTTGTGACTGCACTTGGGGACACTTTCAAAGTTTTCCCAATTTTTCGGACTGACTGACCTTCATTTCTTAAAGTAATGATGGCCACTCGTTTTTCTTCACTTAGCTGCTTTTTTCTTGCCATAATACAAATTCAACCTCTTTGAATGCGAAGGTGTGTCCAAACTTTTGGTCTGTACTCTATGGCACGAGAGAACGAGCGTGCAGGACAAAGAAAGAAAGGGCGTCTTCATTTACAGGATCGATTCGGGCCAGGATCGAGGTGGTTTAAATTAGGCCTTCACAGAACAGAGGAGGAAAGCATCGTCTGACCCTGACGGGTCTCCTTCTGTTCCGGAAATAGTTCTTGTTCTATTTTATACGGATCATTTGAATATTTCTTTAAAAGTTGCTAAATTGTTTTTTGTCTGCTGTCAATTAAACTTCTTAGAAATAAAGTCATGTACAAAAAAAAAATAATAATAATGAAAAGAATTCTGAAAGTGGTATCACTTTGGCAGCCTCCTTTTCCTATAGACCACAAGAGAACCCTGTAATTAGTACTGTAGTGTATGATGGTGTTCTTGACTCATGCCTGATCGTTCAGACAATCAGCTGGTCCTTCCCTTGACTGTGTGCCGTGTTCTTTGTGTCGTGCAGTGCGCTCGTAGCAGAATGGCCCCGCTGGTTGAAGAGCTACGCAGACTGAGCCGGATCCTCATCATCGCTCTGCTGCGCTTCACCTTCATGTTCATCAACAACTGCGTGGCGATCCCGTCCTACTGCCTGTACCTGGTCGTCTTGCAGCCGCTCAGGGTGGTGCACAGCTCGGCTTTCTGGCACGTCGAGGGCGTCATGTTCCGGTGGCTGCTGGCCATGGTGGCGTCATGGGGCTGGTATGCAGGATACACAGGTAAATCACATCCGCCGCTCCGCTCTCGCGTGCACTCTCAAGCAGTACCGTGAAATGTGTAAGTGTGCTTTATCTATTAAAAGAACCTAGCCTTGCGCTATGTGCATATCGACCCGTTCTCAGAAAACTTTATTAAGACGTAGCAGCGTTGCCTTTCCTTTCTCTCGTTATAGTTTGAATCAAGACGTGCAGTCTGATCAGTGACCATGTATAAATGTGTTTACAAGAACAGTCGAACTTGACTGTTTACATCCGAAATTGAGCTGCTGATAAACCCGAGCAGAAATAAATATTTGCGCGTAGTAGTCGGAACGGAACGATCTGCTACAGATATCGACTTGTTCCCCACGGCCGCCCGAAGCTGGTCACGGTCAACTGGAGCAAAGTGCAGGTTACATGTGCGATGGATAACCAACAAGAAAAAAACAAAAGTCCAATTAATGATTTGCGGCACGGAGGAGTAGCGGCTTCACGTCTGCAGGGTCGACGCTTTGAGTCACGTTCGGGTCTGTGTGTGTGAACGGAGTTCTCCCCGTGCTTGGTGGGTTTCCTCAGGGTACTCCGGTTTCTTCTCACAGTCCAAAGACATGCAGATTAGGTTAATTGGCTTCCAAATTACTTATAGTGTGTGTGTGTGTGTGTGTGTGTGTGTGTGTGTGTGTGTGTGTGTGTGTGTGTGTGTGTGTGTGTGTGTGTGTGTGAATACCATGGGACAGGCTCCAGGCTTCCCGTGTCCCCGCACAGGCTAAGTGGTATAGACAGCGCGTGAGTCAGTGATTAATGATTTATACATCCTTAATCTGCTCCTCTTTTACCACGTCACTGCATCCAGACACAACGGCTCTATCACATATCTTTTCTAAACACTTTTTATTGATTTTTTTTTATTTATTATTAATTATTTTTATTGCTAAAATGTCATTTTTACAAACCCTAGACTTCAAGGGACATAAAAAGATCTTTTGGGGGGGGGGGGGTTATTTTGAGTAACCGAGAGCAGGTATTTATTTGTTACCCATCATGCACTGGAAGAGCGTGTCAGATCGAACACTGAAAAATGAGTCAGGTACAAGTGTAGCAGTCAAACGATCGCGTAATAAATCATCCGTGTTCGGTTTTCGCTAAGCATCACTGTGTCTTATGTCAGGCTTCGGCTACCCTAAAGATTAATTAACCTGTTAGCTAACCGCTGTATAGTGCGACGTTATATATATATATATATATATATATATATATATTCCTTTCTAATTACTTCCTGGTAATGGTATCCATGGACACCGTGCTGAACCGCGCTGTTTCAGCCGTCCACTCCGTTTTTTCACCTCAGTGACCCTTACCCCCTAAATGAGTATATTTACACTGTGTAAAAGTCTGATTTGCACAGTGTTCAGTCGTCAGGCAGCCACGCTTTGTTTGAGGTTTGCATCATTAGCAACCCGTTCTTCACATATACGCTTAACCACACCGCAAATAAACACTCGTCTCATTCATCGCTTTTACACGGAACAATTTTAATAATTCTTTTCAGTTCCACTTCCTGATAGAATTAAACATAAAACATTTGACTTATTTATAGATTACAGTAAATTCTCTTTTGGTTTGGGTATAGGACTGTTTTTAGTGATGGAGAGAAAAGAAACGGCCTTTTCACTTTGTGTAGGTGGACTTTTCTTTTCATGAAAAAATTGACTTTTTGCCTGGGTGAGATATGATGGAATATGCTTTTAGGTGTAGACGGACGTTTGTTTTTGCAAGATTGGTTTGTAGTTGAAGTAGATGGCTTAAGATGAGATCAAGAGTTTCTTTTGGGTGAGATTTAGGTTTGATAAGAAATTGACTTCTTTTGCAGTTGGTGGATTTAACTTTTATGGAAAATTGATTTTTGAACGGTTGAGTTGAGATGAACTGACCTTTTAAGTCAGATGCACTTTTTTTTCTTTCTTTTTTAAATTTCTGGGATGAGATGGATGTTTAGGGGAAATGATGGCTTTTTAGAGGTGAGAATCTTTTCTTTATTTTGGTAAACATGCTTTATGTTTTTATTTGGAGATGAGGTGAACATTTCTTTTAGTGGAGATGGATATTTTTTAACTTTGTCTGCTATACCTTTTAATACTGCACTTTAATTTTATCGCTTGCTGTATAATTTTGTGCAGTTTGGAGTAGAAAGAGACACGTCCGCAGTGTTTATTAGAGAACCGGACGGTTTACAGCGTGATCACGCGGATCCCCCGATCAGCCGTGGATGTAACTCTGTGCTGATCATGTATATGTACCAGAGAGGCATTTGCCCTATCACCTGGAGATCGCAAGTTTGAATCTCGGGACAGCCCAAGCGTAGCCGGGAACTCTCCGGGAGCACGTGTCATCTATAGTGAGCGGCACTAGCCGGTCACGTGCATTCGACACTGCATGTACAGCGGTTCAAGAAGCTCGGGTCTCGGAGGAAGCACGCAATCATAGCCTCCACTCTTCACTCTAAAATGTTTTTGTAGAATATCAGTATCAGCAGTTTAGACTAAAAAAAAAAAATATATATATATATATATATATATATATATAAATCCGTATCGGCCAGGGAAATTGGTGCAATCGGTGCATCTCAGTATTTATGGCTCTTTTTAAGCCTTTTATAATATAAAGTGTGGGAAATGCTCGAAGTAGAGTGGTTATTGAACAGCTTTTGAAAACGTGTGAGCATGAAATGGAATCCCATTTCGCTTTGTGCGGAGGATCTGCATGAGCAGATTGAACGGCGAGTCCGTCAACCTAGAAAAAGCCACCATCGATTTAAAAAAGAAAAAAAAAAAGAATTTGTTTTGGAATTTTTTTAGGATTGTGCAAATCGCTCTTTTTATTGAGCTTATACGAGCGCCTGAAGAGATCAGAAGTTCATGCGGACGCGTGTTGAACAGACTGCAGAGACTCCGGTGTCGCTTTTCATCATGAAATATGAAGGGTTGTTTGCAAAAACAGATATCGCAGATTTTTTTTAATCGATTTCTCACAGATCACACTTTTTCATTATACATCCCAGGAAACATCAATTAAATCAGATGGTCTTTTTATTCGTAGGACGCAAAGGAAGCGTTTTATCAGCAGTGTAAAAAAAGAAAAGAAAAAAAGGCTGAATTGTTGTCATAGATGAAACATATCTTTGCAGACCATATCCTGCTAACGCAACTACAGTAGCGTAACGTAACATCAAGAACAAGCGTGAATTTCGAGATCATCAGATTTAAAAAGCTATGTTCAAAGTATGTGCTTTTACAGTAGCTTTTATCATTTTTATATATACACACAACTGTAAATGAGAATTAGTCTTAGTAATCATAAGTAATGAAAAATGCTTCATAATTAGCCGATGACAAAAATCTAGGCTGAACTCATAATGTGAAAAACCTATCGAATATATTTCACAAATACGATCAGCGCTGGTCCTCGTTATTCCGAGTCTGCTATTTTGATGATTTTGGGAGCTCCTGTTCTGTTTGTCAAGCCTTTAAGGAAGGACACGCTCCTGTTAAACAGACCGCAGTGCATGCGAAGTGCTTTGAAAGGTCCCCGAGGTCATTAAAGGTGAGGCAAGATAGATAAATATAGCGACGTGTGTATGTATATATAATATCTATGTATATTATGGACCACCGTGCGCCAGCAGAACCGCTTTAATGCGTCTGTGTATAGATTATATAAGTCTGTATAACTGTACAGGAGAGATAAACAGCATTCTTACAAAAAGATAGTGCCCCAGTTGCAGTTTGGATGACGGTTCAGTAAAAAGCTCTGTTTTAATATGTCACTCCAAACTCTCCCACGTAGACGAAGAAGAAAAAGAAAGTAGTTTTCACTCGGGTTGAGAATGATGTCGGGTGGGCGTGAAGGTCCTAACATGTGATTTCTACATACATCATCTTCAATCCTCACCGAACCGTCAGCGCTCATGTCCTGTGTGTACGTGTTGTCACCCTGGAAGAGAGACCAGTTCTGCTAGGATGTTAGAAGTGTTTTATCTGTGATTAGACAGAGTAAGAAAGAAATGCAGTGATTCACAGTGACTCTTCAGTCCAAAGGGGACGGACCCAAAACAGAACATAAAGTGTAATTTTAGTTTGTTATTCAAGTTTGTGTTTGTGTATATGTATGTATGTATGTATAGGGTGTCCCAATTGAAATCTGAACATCTGAGTAACTACATGTTACTTTGGAAAATAACTAATGAGTATTTCATTTCGATTTATCTTAGTTTAGTTCTTTAAATGTTTTTTTTTTTTTTTTTTCATGTAATGGTGATCTTGTAACATTAAAATAAAACGTGTTGCATATTTTAAACGGCACGAAATTAGTCACAACCGTCGATGGGCGCCACCCGCTGACATGCGGTTTATTGAGCTTTTTATTCAGATCGAACACTGACAGCACGTTCCAGTACGACGACATACAGAAGCAGACGGTGTTTTCGGTTTGCCGCAGGTGGATAATTTAAGCTCGGCTTTTCATTTCGTAAAACCGAGGACGGCACAAATGCACATTAGGTATTTTATTTTGGGTAGTTTTTGTTGCGTGCAGTTTTCTCTGTAGCGGTTCATTGACTTCATAAATGCTCTTTTTTTTTTTTTACACATAGCATAAAGGTCCGAAATGGTTCTGTGGCTCCCGGTCTTTTCTTTCCTGTGGGTAATGGGTCCAAAAGTATCTTGGAGTGTTTAAGGTTGCCGACCCTTGTCCTAGGCAAACGAAATTAAATAGGCTTATAGATTTTATAACCGATTTCACAAAGCTTCACGAATGTTCAATATGTGACACACGCCAAAAGTGTTGTGTGTTGGATCTGGACTACCGACTTGACAAGTCCCTCATGTGCTTAACTGTAGCATGGGGATTCCCCCCCCCCCCCTCCCCCCAAAATGGGAACATTATTCTTGCTGCTGTTTGTATGAGATGTAGCAACACAGAATTAAATGTAAAACATTACGTTTAGTTTTTACACATCTCGTTAAAATTTGAGCGAGAATTGGAATTGTTGTTACACTATGCAATGATGTCAAATCTTTTTGTGACATCCTGTATTTTCCTATAAGCAAAAGCATAATTTAGTTGTAGACGCTAATAAATCACAGCAAACTGTTCTTTTAATTTAATCTTATTGTATGGAGTGTTGGAACACCCTGGACTGCAGACTAAGTGTTTTGACAGCTCTCTGAGGTCAATACAGGAGAGAAAACATGGCTGCCAGCCAGCACGTGCTGATTTGTTTTTAGGTTGCCCTTTTGCACAGGGACGCCGATGACTAAAACCCCTGAACAGACTGACCGTTCCCGGGCCGAGAGGGGGAAACAAATGACAGAGTAACCTTGCCTAAAAGTGTTTTTGAAACGAAAACATGGGGGACGTCAGAACAAATTGCAGTCTTGCTTCTACCAAAGGGGGAACATGAGAAAATACCGTCATCTCAAAATAAACAACGCTCACCTTTAACCATTCTGTATATACTGTATATTCAAGATTTAAAAAATCTAAAGTCTGTAGTTGGAAAATACAAATAAATCTACAGGTAAAGAAATGTCACAAGGCTCAGGGACACAGGCCTATTTTCTTTCCTTTTTATACATGACGTGATGATGTCCGCTCCGTCACAGCTTCGAATCTGTCCGTCTGCCAGCGACACAGGAAACGTCTTGAGAGAGAAATTTGCAAAACGTCGGCTTGTGTCTAGGGACGTCACGCGGGTCATCCTAATTAGCCCAGATCGGACAGATAAGCAGGCACAGCACAGATTCACGTTTCTGTCCCTTCAAAACGTAGTGAGCTTATGTATATTAGAATAATGCACACAACCATGAATGAGTTTTAATAACAACAATTGTAATAGTAGTAGTAATAATAATCCTACTATGCATGATGATAAAAGCGTCTGTTCACTTTAAGCTGTAGTTTACATCGTAAGTAAACAAGCTACAAAGATCATTTAAAAACAAAAGCCTTTGCATTACAATGAGCAATATTGAAACAATGAGACGATGAAACCTAACCATTTTTTTTAAAAAAAATTTTTTTTTTTTTTTTTAATACAAACTATGGCTTTTTATCTTATTACTTACTCCTGCAAGACAGAAAATTGTAAGGTAAGGTTGCAGCATCATGACTAAAACAAATGGCTCTGATATTCCACCACCATTTCAGCTTCATACAAGTCAATAATTATCAGATTTCAAATGTCAAGGATCATCTCCTGGAGAATCGTTCACATGGACATGACGGGAAGATGCACCACATTAAGTCCTTGTGTTCTGCACGGCCGTCGGGAGGAAATACTCCGTGTGTGGTTCTCCTGTGCACAGAAATATGCAGAGTTGTATCCTTGTGCATTTATTTTTTTTACATACTGTATAGATCATATTATTCAGACTAAAACGAACAGCTGTTAATCTGAAATCTAGCAAAAAACAAACATATTTTATCCGCTGATTATTTGTGGAAAATAAATAAATATATTTAAATTTATCATTTAAAATAAAATTATAAAATAAAATAAAATTTAAAAATACATTTATATTTAAATAAATAAATTCCATTTTCCGTAAAGATATTATGTAGGACGCTCACTGTGCTTAATTGTTTACGATTAAGAAATTTAGATGCGCTTATTTGTCACATGTACAGTGGGTATACAAGAATCACCCATACCCCCCCCCCTTAAAATACCTTACAATTTAGTTTTTACAGCTGTGTTTGCTCAGTGTAACTTTAAACATTCACGTGAAGGATAATAATAATAATACCAACATGTCAAAAAAAAAGTTGGAAAAGCATCACTCCCTTGTGTCAGTATTTTGTTGAACCACCGTTTGCTTTATTTACATCCTTCAGTCCGTTGGGATGCGTCTCTACTAACTTCACACATCTGGACGTTGCAACATTTCTTCACTCTTCTTTGCAGAACTGATGAATTTGAGTTAAATTTGATGGTGATTAACAAGGCCATACAGTCGGTTTTGCTGTGCGCTTTGGGTCATTGTCATGTTTCTTCCTATCGACAACTTTGTCAGAGGGCAGCAGGAGAAAATTTAAAAAGCAGAAAAATTTACCTCAAGAATTTGACGGGATTTTGTCCCTTTCATTTTTTCCTTCTGTCCTGACAAGTGCTTCAGTCCCTGTTGTAGTGAAGCACCTTCATAACAGGATATTACCACCTCCATGCTGTACTGTAGGAAAGGTGTTATTTGCATGGTATTGGATTTCTGCCGGACATATCGTTTGCTGCTGTGGCTAAAAAATTCTATTTCTGTCTTTTTTTTTTTTTTTTTTGCAAAGCTCAGTCGTGGCTGCATGTGGCCTTTCCTGGGGAGTGGCTTTTTTCTTGAAAGCCTCCCATACAAGACACAGTTGTGTGAAGAATTTGTGACACTGTTGTCGCTTGCACACAATGAGCACTCTGTCATAAATTCCTGCCACTGCTTCAGAGTTGCTGTAGGCCCCTTGCTGGGGCTTGAACCAGCACATGAATCTACACATTCATGCATATTCGCACACTTCCTGGACATTTCTATTTAAATTCTGTTTCAATTCAGTTCTCTTTTTTATTGTACATAGTGTAAACATTTACAACTGAAGTTTTCTAGATTTGTATAGCTAAGTATTTTTATATTTAATATTTTGTTCTTATCTTCTATAGCTAAAGTTTTTCTTTATTTTATTTCTTATTTTATTCCATAATTAATTTCTTATTGATTTTTTTTTTTTTTTAGGGCCACAGTCGTTCATATAAGCATTTTGCTGCATATCGTACTGTGTATGTGACAAATTGAATTTGAACGCCCGACGTTATGGTCAGTTACCCAGAGCCTTAACTGTTTGAACCACCACTTCCACTACACAAGCACAGGACACGGCAGTGCCGTACGTAAAAGGCGTGTTTTCTTATTTATTCTGTTTGGATGCATGTATTTTATTCACTGATTGCTTTATAAAGTTGTTCCAGATAAGGGCATCTCCCAAAAGGTATAAATCTATAATTAAGCTTTTACTAAAAATAAACCGTGCTTGTACACAATGAACAGGTTCAGTCAGGTGGTTTGGCAGTTCTTTGTTGTTGATGGTTCTGTAAATTAATCCCTGAGGAATTCTTCAAGCAAGTTTTTTTCTTTTTTTTTTTCTTTTCTTTTTTTTTTTTTTTTTAAGCGCAATTGTTGTTTTGCAACAGAACCGGAATCATGAGTGCGAAATCTTTATTAAGAAGATCTCCTCTAAACGGCTTAAAATAAATACTTTTGTCTGCATGATTTCTACTTAAACCCTTTTGGTGTTAAAGTTCAAAAACTCTGGACAAGTAACAAAGTAAGCTATGATTGATTATTTGCATGTGTTGATTGCTGCTCCGTGTCCAGCTGCTCCGTGTCCAGCTAAACTGATTAGCATCATATTGTTGCACATTTGGTGCCTTTGCATGTAAAATGAGCTTTACCTCCTACTCTCTGACTGCCAGCAGAGCCGCAGGTAGAGTTTAATTATCCTCAAGGCTACCTTTTACAGCACCACGCTTAAATGTGTAGGGAACATTTTAGCAGCATTAATTCTCTTTAAATCTTTTAATGTGAACTTCACTTAACGGTTGTGCCCTCTTGTTTATAGTGTTTCGTGCATATGGTACGTTCATTTGAATTTGATGGAAAGTTTATCAGAGATTTAAGCAATGAGTAGCAAGTTATGTACAGTACGATACCAATGTCATGCTTTCAATTTGGTATGTTAAACAAACCGTGTAATTTGGCGTATGTAATAGTGCTCACATTATATTACTTTAGCAATATCACACTCGAGGTCGTGCTGTGGTGCTGTATATTGGATAACTGACCATGAAGACGGTCTTGGATTCGGTTAACGCAGGCTGTTATCAGACTGGCATCACTTAATAGTTTAGAAACTGAAATTTCCACAAACAGTGTTGCATCTGATTCTTCAGCAGTGAAAGTGGCCTCCATATGAACTTCCTCTCCTGTTATATTGAACTTTCAGCCTCCTAACACACAGTATGACTGCAGATCAATCCCTGCTATCCGTTATCCGTCCTTTATCACCCAAATGAGTTTAGGTTCCCTGTCGAGTCTGGTTCCTCTCAAGTTTTCTTCCTATCGTTACCTCAGGGTTTTTTTCCCCTTGCTCACATTGCCCCCGGCTTTCTCATCAGGGACCAACTGATAATTATGCTATATAATATATAATTATGTATATAATTTATACATACTTCCTCACACATTTCATACTCATTTCCATAATGTTTTGATTCTGTAAAGCTGCTTTGTGTTAAAAGCGCTATATAAATAATATCGAACCGAATTGGATATCAGGACGACGGCCTATGACCACATCACAGCCGGTCCGATATTCAGCACAACAGCACGGCCTATAACACACATTGCTTTTATACAATAGTTCCTCAAAAGACTATCAACAGATTATGGCTTGTTTGTTTATTTAATCAATGTTATTAGCAGGGGTGAAAGTAGATTTTTACCGGTAGCCAAAAGGTGAGGAGAATAAAACATGAAGGTGATGGACAGTCATGTAAATTTCATAAGTTTCTCTTTATATTTCCACTTATTCGGCTTTAGAATATCAGCTCTGTTTACTGCTGGGTTCCGGGTTGAATCCCAAGTAGCTAGTACGATACACCAAGAATGGCTCTTGATTAGGAGTTGGAGAGCAATTTAGGATTCAGTCTGGTGTTTTAATGGTGATTTGGAACGACTAAGATTAGAGGTTATTAAGTGTATTTTTCTTGAGTAACATCTGGTTTAATATAATGCTGGCCCCGCCCCCTTTGCAGCTATACCAGCTTTAACTCTTCTGTGAGGGCTTTCCACAAGGTTTAGAAGTGTGTTCATGGGAATTTTTGACCATTCTTCCAGAAGCGCATTTGTGAGGTCAGACACTGATGTTGGATGAAAAGGCCCGGCTCACAGTCTCCGCTCTAATTCATCACAAAGGTGTCTTATCAGGTTGAGGTGCAGGCTAGTCATGTTCTTCCACATCAAACTTTCTCATCTGTATGGACCTTGCTTTGTGCACTTTGTGCACTGGTCATGTTGGAACTGGTGTGGCGTTGTTTTCCAGGAGTTGGGCCCGGCCCCTTACTTCCATTTCTTCAGCATACCAAGAAATTTTGGACAATTACATTCTCCTAACTTTGGGGATGGCCCCTTCCTGTTCCAACAAGTTCTAACATGACTAAGAATACTTTTGGCTATGTTGTGTCTGTTTTTCTGCTGACGGTGATTCTGTGACTAGGCTTAAATGTGGCAGTTGTTGTAGTTAATAATATAATTTCATCAAACCCATACTCCGTCCCCCCAAAAAATAGCTTCCTAATAATTTCAAATGTCCCAAGAAAAGTGTTTTTCATATTAGTGCACTTTGGTAGGTGTGAGCGCTTTGGGTTCCAGGTAAGTTACAACGTTGCCAAGCGAGTAATGGACAAAACATGACAATGTGCATACAGTTGTGCTAATTCTATCAAAATGTTCAAGGTGTCCTTTTTATGTTGTTTTTCATCATACAGGTATGCTGGCACATTTCTTAGAGGATTTGATAAGTAGTGTTTTTTTAAATATTTTTTTTATTGTTTATTTATTTTGCTATTATATTATCAAGTGGAAATAGAGACCTCAGACGCGTAGTAAGGCTATTCTTATTGTCACTATATTGAATTATTTATCATATCATATATCTTTAACTATGCAGCTAACAGCGTTGTCAAAACCAGTCACTGTGAGCCACACCAGACTGTTAATCAGTACTGATGGATGCATTCTAATCTACTTAGCCACTTCACATAGTGAACATGGCAGCCTGATGCGAGTCTTTTGTAGTCCCATGCTGTCTGACAGGCGAGCATCGATCTCGAACATCTGTACGAGTCGACACAAGCGCTCTGCGGGTCATGTTTCACCTTGCTCGTAAGTGCTCGAGACATGAGAGGACAGCGTCGATGAGAGGAAGTCATTCCTACAGTATGATCAAAAATAAAAAGTAAAAATCATAAAATCGCACCAAAAATAATAGTTGACATGTAAGTGTAAATTATTAAATACTTTACAGAAGAGATCGAGAGAGAGATTAAAATGAACTAATAAAAAGAAAACTTCCCTACAACATACACATTGTTTTATCAATTAATATCCTATCAATTATTCCAAGGTTATTGATTATTGCATGGTAAGCCTTACATTAATCTAGGACTGTTTTTTTGGAATTATTATTATTATTTCCTATTTAGTTTTACTGAGACATTCCTCCTGCGATTTTCACAGGTGCCTACTATTTTATTGATGTTCTTACATTGCAAATGGAGAAATATGACTTTCTCTGTACTGCGGTTTTTATTTTTGAATGCTTGAACAGTGCTTAGTATTAATTTGTCTCATCTTTCTGTCTCTTTTTTCCTTTTCTCTTTTCCTTTCTTCCACAGTGACAGAATGGGGCGATGACGTCAGGCCGATATCTGAAGATGAAGCCATGGTCATCGTCAACCATCAGGCCACCGGGGACATCTGCACTCTAATGATGTGCCTGCAGGATAAAGGAACGGTACGAGATGGTGTCAGACTGAATCATCTCCATTTAGCTGTTGTTCAACATATAGGGCATCTCATTAGATTCGAAAATTTGAGGTAAATCTGTTTAATTTACATGACACTATAGGCTGTGCTAAAGTCTCTTCTCATGCTCTGGGAAACGGTGAAATCAGCATACCACAAACGTCACCTGTCTGCTTTGGAATTACACAAATTTAAGTTGAGAAGTTGATCCATACTCATTATTGGGAAAAGATGCTTCTGGTGTTGTTGATGGAGATGGAGGGAAAATCTACTGAGATGCCTATTGTGATTCATGTCCGTGGCAAATTTTATTTAATTTTTTTCATTTTTTCAGTTATACAGTGGAACCTTGGATTGCAAGTAATGCGGTTTGCGAGTGTTCCACAAGATTAGCAAAGATTTTTAATAAATTTTGAATGGAAAAACGAGCAAGTCTTGGTTTACGAGTGCCGAGTATCATGTATCACGCATGCGCTATTGTTTCGACACCGAGCGTCACATGATCACAACTGAGCCAATGATTTCTCTCTGTCTTGCGCTGCGGAATTGTGGATAATCGTCTCTCCTGCTGGGTCTTAGTGCTCTTTTACAAGTATAATCAACATCTCCCTCTCTGTTTCAGCGTATCTCCTGTGTGTGTGCGCGCACGTAATTTGACACCGACACACACAAACACACACACACTCTCTCTCGCTTTTACACCCCCCTCCCCGAGTTCACACACAGGCACATACTCTCTGCTTTACACAGAAAACTGCTCTGTCGCGATTCTTTTCAAAGGTAAAGTGCTGGTTTATTTGTTTTTTTTGTTTGTTTGTTTTTTTTACTTTACAGCAGTGATTCCGTTAGTATGCGCTACAGCGAGCGTTATTAGAGAGATTTTCTTTTTTCCCGTTAAAACAGTGTTTCCGTTGTGTGTGTTTGTTGTGAAACTTAAAAAGCGAGGTGGCGGGGGAAGGAGGAGGAGTTTTTCTGTGTAAGACGAGGCGAGGGAAGGGGCTAATTCCACACGCGCGCACGCACACGCGCGCACGCACACACGGCGCCAGACTTATCTGTCTGGATTTATTTTTACTTTTTTAAAGGTAAAGTGCAGGTTAATTTGTTTTATTTTTACTTTGTATATTGTATTAATTATTTTTATGTATTTATTTATTTTGGGCTGTGGAATGAATAATTTGAGTTTCCATTATTTCTTATGGGAAATTTGTTTTGGAACACGAGCCTGCTTCCGGAACAAATTATGCTCATAATCCAAGGTTCGACTGTACATGTTTGCATTTTAGAGGGTAAAATTGTGCCATTCCTTTATAATCCTACAGGTTGTACAATCTAAACTATTCACACATTGGCAGGAGAATGTTTTTTAAAAAATATATATTTATTGTTTTTTATTCCCATCCCTAATTGTCGGCAGCACAACATCCAGTGTGGTAGAGGAAAATTATTTGTGATGTGATGTATTTTTTCTTTTTTTAAATTTTTTTATTGTAACAAAAACAAATTCATATCCAGTCGTGATATTTATAGAATCACCATTGTGATGATAATTTATTTGGGGTCCCTGTTGATGCGCTTCCCTGGTTGTTGAAGTTAAGGAATCCGTTCTGTTTTGCGTAGTCGACTCTCGTTGGTGTGATCTCATTAAATTTTCAATCTCAAGACTGAATGTTTGGGGTATTAGTATAGACTTGTTATAACGGGCAGATGAAGTGACTAGATTTTGTAACTGATCCAAGCAGGGCCAAGGTCACACCAAGGTCCAGCGTCTGAAATATTATTTTCCTTTAATACCCTCTTCCCTCCTTAAAGAACATTTATGGCTATTTCTTCTTTACAAATAATAACAACAAGGCCCTGATTGTTTGTCTCTGTCCATGTTCTCCTAGCACAAAGTCACTCTTTATGAGCTTTCACATTATGTACTGTCTAGAGCTTCATGTTGTGTTGAGCAGTATCGCTCAACAAATCCAACACAAACTTAAACAAACAAAAAAAAAACATTAGTGTGCAGTACCATAAGTGACTGAGGTGAGGAAATCACAGCCTGACACATTGCCCTCTTTCAGCTTTCTCATTTATGTGAGAACAACATCTATTTAAAAATGTCTCTCGTACACAAAACAGACATTGTTTAATGGCGTATTATCCGATATTAACAGTGCACAAAACTCTCACCAAAAACTCTCACTAAAGTGCACAGTTTGATTAAAAAAAAGTTAAGTTACTGGTTTAAATCCATACCATAGTTCTTTTAATGTACAAATACCATTGTACAACTGATTATTAACACCCCTTCCTCATTTTTTTTTAATAGGCCAATAGAGATATTCCATCCCTTCCTTTTTTGGTCGTCTATGATGATATGAAACGATGCAGTGGCAGAAATATGAAACCCTCCTGTCTCCTATCAGCACAGGAACTGCTGTCAGTGAGGCTTCATATCATTCTCGTGCTTTAGCATATTTACTCAGCCGTGCTACAAGCGTGTGTGTGATCAGTCGCTGTTCTCCTGGTCGTCCCTGTGATCATTTTAACAGAACTTAAAGTTACCGACGACTCCCCGAGCACCGGAGGGAAAGCCGCACACGGGACGTTCAAAAAGAAAGAAGTGTTCCACCGAAAAAGACTTATTCTTATCTAAAATATCTTTATACAGTTCTCTTCATTTTTGTCGTGTGTTTAATTAACAGACAGGGTTTGTTGTGATTGTTGTAGTTCCTTTAACGTCGTAGCAAATGTTCTTAACCATTGCAAATAATAGCACAGCTCAATAACACACACACACACACACACACACACACACACACACACACACACACACACACACACACACAGCAGTAGCACCCAAGTCGACCTCAGGTCTAGGTTTTAGAGAATGAGTAAGTAGCCAGGACCGCTTAGAGCCAGCTAGGACAAATGAAGGGACACTGACCTTAATCACTATGCCATTAAAGACAGATCCCAAGCCTCTGTAGAGTAGAGTTAAGAGAAAGTACATTACTTCCTGGTTATTTTACTGTGGTACACACAGCAGCTTTGCAAGTATATTATTATTTATTTGCAGTAGAGCTTTTTCCCCCATGCCTTCATCATATGGACCTTGTCATACTTTACACAGTGAAGTCTGGTGACTTTATACAGATTTAACAAACGTTTTCCAGACTGCTGACTAGCTAGCAGAGTAGAGTACCGAGGGGGATAAACCACGTCAGGAATCGTCCACCATTTTGTTATGAATCTGATTGCAGAAGTGTCTTCACTGGAAGTCCTGTGTTAACTGTGTATCTGTGCAAGGAATTTGTTTTCCACATTATTGCTGTAAAGTCTCAGATTGCATTTCTTGTTACAGTTCAACTTGTTGCATAACGCTACAGGATTAATGCAGGCAGCTCATTACATAACCACTTAAATAGCTTAGGGAAAAGCATGAGGCGGGGGGGGGAAGGTATAAAATGATAGATGTTCAAGCCAAACTGGGACTTTTGATTATGCAGAATAAAAGGACAGTTATGAGAGTAAAAAAAAAAAAAAAATCTTCTGTAAATCTGAACCTTCAGAAATTTTATCACAAGCCCCGGTTTGACCTGAACGCCCTTTGAATACTGAGGTAAAAAATGTATAATAATCGATAGATATCAGGACTGCTGAAAATGTGTTTTTTGATTAGCTGAAAGGTGTCTGTCTGTCTGCCTGCCTGTCTTGTCTGCCTGCCTGTCTTGTCTGCCTGCCTGTCTTGTCTGTCTATTACAGAAGTTCTGTTTGTGGCATTGTGTGTTTGCGCAGGAAGTTTCCTCACAGGCGTTCCTCGCACAGTCATGTCACTTTTAGGCTTCACGATCATCAATTTTACATCATACCGTGATGCGTACCATTGCGTTCGACGAGAAACGCCTGTAGCAGTGCCAATGTAAAAAGGTTGGCAGTGCCATCGAACGCAACAGTAGACTGCGTCATCTGAGCACGGGCCGAGCCGCTGGTAAACTCTAGTGCTCTTTTATCGAGGGTTCTCTCAAATGGATCTGTCCAAAAACACATTGGATCTTAAATCAGTTCTCTTGACACTATTTAAGGACAGTTACTCACCACAACAGTACGTATAAATAACTGTTAGGATTTGACTGATTTTTTTTTTTTACACTATGCTAGCACAATTAAGTTAATTCTTTCAATTAGGCAGAAAGGACAGATAGGAATTCTTATTAAACTGCAGCATGCGGAAATGTTGTAATTTATCCCCTCTCGATCTGGCAGCAGAAACCCTCCACTGTCTCTCCTAATGATGACAAGGATTAATCCCTATTAAAACACTATGCTCTCTCTATTTCACTGTTAAATTTCACTTTGTGAAAAAAAGGTTATATATAATGTGTATATATTAAATGCTGTCGTTGATGGCATACAAATGTTGATTTTTTTTTTTTCCATCAGCCAGAAGATGATTATTTATTGGCAGCAATATATGAAAATTTTTTTCATCAAAAATTTACTGCCGCAGAGACATTACCATAAAAATACTTAGAAAGGACGTTAAGCATAAACTAGACGACAATCACATTATTTACAGGTAGTCCCCGACTTCTGAATGAGTTCTGTCTCAGGAGCACGTTCGTAAGTCCAATCTGTTCATAAGTCCGACAAAGCGAGCCTTATACGCCTTTGACACACATATACAATGTAAAGTGGACCAATACACTTGACTAAATCTTTTGTTCCCTTTCCCCCCTCTGCGCCTTTAAATCATGAGGGGAATCCCAGACGACATTTTGTCTCAGAGCTGTTTTCCACTGTATTGGACTGCAAACTGATTTTCACCATCATATTCACCAGCTTTATAGGATAGACATTTTCTGTCATCTTGCTCCCAGACTGATTCATTGAAATCGGTGAGGCAGACTCATTCCTCCTGCAAGCAGTCCACCCCCTCCCCCAACACTCACACACGTACATTATATTTGACCTATATTGATTATATTTGATACATTTACTTGAACTGAAAATATTGTATATAATTGTAAATATTGCTATCCGGTGAACTGCACTGTCCATTTTTTTGTACAATACACGTCAGTTTCTCCCGTGATTTGTTTGAACCGTGGTCCGTTTGTATCTGCGGAAATTCATAACTCAAATGTTCGTAACTCGGGGACTACCTGTATATTAGCTGATATTATTATTATATATGTTCTAAATAAACCAGGCACATACTGTGTAGGATTTAATCAACGTTTAAAAATTATACAGACATTATATTTACCTATAAATTAGTAACTTAAACTGCAGTTGATTAAGTAATGCATTATTGTATTGTTTTGATGGTCAGATATTAGAGGGGAAAAAAAGGATTTGTATAAAATCCTGTCTTCAATTAACAAGGAATAATGTATTTATTCATCTAGTGTAGATTTCTGCAAGGAGAAGTTTATGTAGCCTATATTTCTAGAAAGAGTCTCCAGTGTCAGAGGTAAAGCCATTCCTTCAAAATTACTGCCAAATCTTGTGGTTTTCTTTTCATCTTATTAGGTAAGCACATCATTAAATGTAACTAGAAATAGATGAAGAGTACAGTGTGATGTTTTGCAATAAATTAAAACTTGTAATTGTTGACCAAATGCCGTGGTGTAGCAACAGTAAAACTCTGCTTCTCCCCAGCGCCGCTCTGTTAATTATTTTCTCCCCATCGTGTTTTATTGACCAACTGAAAAATCACTCGGGGCTCATATTTTAGAAAAGTGCCAGTGTAATAATGCAGTTGTAAATAAGGCCCACACTGTTCGGTCACAAACACTGTTCTAGTGTGGAGCAGTGTAATAATATGTGTAATGTGTAATAGTGTGTGTAATGAGGTCCACTGTGTGTGTTTGTGCCCTTTGAGAGAGATTAAAGGTTATCAGTTACAGTCCATTAACCGTGAGCAGGTGTGTATGGTACTCAATTCAGGTTGCTTGTGTGAGGCGCAGAGACCGATCCTTATATTTACATATTTACAAGGAAGTCCGAGGCAAGTGCATGCAAAACCGTTGCAGGGCGAAACCGGTTTGATAAACAAATCTCTATGATGATTGCGTGGTACAGGGATGTGGCAACCCGCGTCACGCTGTCGCGTCCCTGCACCATAGAATCACCATAGAGGTGTGGCAACCCCTGTCACGCTGTTACAGTTTCTTTTCCGGCTGCGTCAGCAGGAAGTATTAGAACAAAAGACCACAGAGTTTAAAAGTGCCATATTATATTGCTTATTAGCAAATCAACTTAGTCCTAGAGTGTGTGCCACCGTTCAGATCATGCATTCGGGAATTATGGAAAGCCTGTATTATTATTTTTTGTTTGTTTATTTGTT
This sequence comes from Clarias macrocephalus, assembly GCA_011419295.1. Lineage (NCBI taxonomy): Eukaryota > Metazoa > Chordata > Actinopteri > Siluriformes > Clariidae > Clarias > Clarias macrocephalus. The sequence continues at coordinate 32,769 of JAAGKR010002339.1, read as the reverse complement.
TCTGCTCCAAACTCGCAGTTTCAATGTCTGTAGCTTTCTGTAGTTAACCTGCGTTCCTTTCCGAAGTGTACTTGACAGGGTGCACCCTACTCCCTGCTCCGTTTGCAGGGAATGTCAGTAAATCGAACTTTGTCGGAATCCGACAAAACTTTCCATTGTCACCAGTGCAGAGGTCACCATGGTAACATAAGCACCTCAGATACCTGTCGCTGCTGCTGTGGATATTTTACAGTGCAGACAGTGTTTACAGTATTTATTGAAACAAAAACTGATAACAGTATAAAACATATACGCTATTGAAACATGTATAATCTGTAAATAAATTAATTGTATAATGATAATAATAATTGATTAAAGATGTACGGATTACTACCTCATATAATACTACAGATTTTGTAATTGAAATAAAATTTAAATTATCGCATCCTCTTAATACAGTATGATGTCGTCCTCGATAATAATAATAATAATGCTATACAAATCCTTTTTCGAGCTCCATTTTTTTTCATGCTCCTGCGACACACAATGACTGATGAGAAATTTTTCAAAAAAATTTTTTCATTCCCTTTTCCAGTGAAGTGAAGTTCCCTTTTTGCAGATTCCTCTGAACTGAAGACTTTCACTCCCTGCTGTTTGGAATCACATTTAACATGGATGAAACACCCTGTAAAGTATACTTCGTATAGTACCTCTCCCACGGAGACCACGGACTCATGGGAGCTGGAGAAGTGGCTATCCGTTACTTTTTTTTTGTGTGTAATTATACATTATAATTTTTTTCCTGTCTTGGAAATTAACAACATGTTCAAACACATTCATGGACAAAAAAATGTAAAAAGGAAAAAATTTGAATATTGTGTTTGTCTGTTTACCCATGTGAATGTCCAAAAGTAATCAAAAAGGGAATTTTGCTTAATATATTCCCATGAATAGAAAGGTGTATTTCGCAGAACATATTACTTTTAAACAAACAATAACTTCATTGAAATTCTTTCCTTGTATGTGACTGAACTCTTACTCTGTGTCTAGTGACGTCACTGAATCAGTTTCCTGCAGGGCAAATGATTTGTGTAGTGAACATTGTTTAGGTGTAAATGACTCTGGATTGAAGGGAAAGCTATTTTACATGTAAATAATATCAGTATATATAACTGTAGTTATGGCATGACATCACTCGTTCTTATTCCATACCGATACTGGAATATGGAGTATATAGAGGAAATATATTGTGTGTGTGTGTGTGTGTGTGTGTGTGTGTGTGTGTGTGTGTGTGTGTGGAATTTCGACATGTATTTTGGTAACACACTTGTGTAGTGGTCACCACCGTGCCCCCGCACCTCCAGGGTTGAGAGTTCAATTCCTGCATCAGATCTGTGTATGTGTGGTTATTGTTCTCTTGGGTCTTTTAAGCTGATTTAGCATTACAAATTCCTCATAGTCTCCCTGTGTGTGTGTGATTATGTGCCCTGCACTGGATTGGCACCTCATTAAGGTTCATACCCAATCTTGTACCCAAAGTCCCCTGGGATAGCCAACAAGGTTCCCGCGGCCCTGTACACGATATGCGGTATGAAGAATAAGTGAGAGAGAAAGCAAAATGTGCTCTATTTTAGTTTAAATTTTTTATTATTCATTTATTACATTTTTCATCGCATTATCCTCACTCCTTTTCCTCAATGTCCACCTACTACTTCTCCTCCCTTCTCAGGAAGCCACCAACACATTTTCATCACATCAGTGGAAACGCTATTCAGTTAATGAGCAACACTCTTTTTGCAATGCTAGCTAGTTAGTGACAGCAAATTAAGACCAGAACAGGGTTTTATTATTTAAAGGTTTCTCATGTTTCATTGACATCATTGTCTTTCCTAGGTGGTGCGGAAGATGATGTGGTTAATGGACCATGTGTTTAAATACACTAACTTTGGCCTGGTGTCTCTGATCCATGGAGATTTCTTCATCAGACAGGTGGGCCAACAAAATCCAGACTACAGATAAGAAACAAAAAAAAAAAAACAGAGTTAGTAAAACTAGTGTATCGTTCATCATTCACAGGGCAAAGCGCATCGGAACAAGCAGCTTATTTACCTGAAGAGTCACCTGGACAAGTATTACTACAGCCGAGACAGGAAGTGGATTGTCCTGTTTCCTGAGGGCGGCTTCTTGAGGAAAAGGCGAGAGACAAGTCAGTCATTTGCCAAGAAGAACGATTTACCCCACTTAACACATGTGACGCTGCCGCGTCTCGGGGCCACTCAGGTAATCCTGAAGACACTCGGACCACAACAAGAGAACGGCATGCTGGGAAACGACACCAGCTCGTCAGCACAGAAAGGTAAAACCATATGAGGTTAGGGTTTTATCGGGCTGTTTATATATCGGCCCATTTATCTGTCTCTCTGCTGAGATTTCATATGAGACGATTCAGCATTCAAATATTTAAATGTGCTGTTAGTTGAGTAATATTCCTAAAGTGAAAAAAAAAAGTATTTGTGCATCTAAGCTACAGTGACAAATGTAATCTAAATTTCAACGCAGTAACAATTGATTTTAAAGAAGGATACCACAAGGACATTTTTCAAGCATTTTAATTTCTCTAAACAAACAGAAAAAATGGATGATGGATGGATTGATGGACGGACAGACTTTAAACGATCCTGTGTGTGCCAAAATTCCAAAAATTGGGTTCAGTGTTTCCCCACAGGTCTGAGATATAAGGGTCGGCGTAACCTGTAAGCACCAAAGTGGTCTACTACATACAGTACAACAAAAAAACAAGCGACTTATGTTTTAATAAATATATATGGGGCAAGCACAAGATCACATGTTTTTATGGTTGTTTTTGGTTGTTTCTATGACCTAAAATAATTATAATAACAATAATAGTAGTAGTAGTAGTACTAATAATTATAATAGTAACAACACTTACTTTTGTGAGTTTATTGCCAAATTCTGGTTACAGTAAAACTTAAAGTACAGACCAAAAGTTTGGACACACCTTCTCATTCAGCGAGTTTCCTTTATTGTGTTCTTTAGCCCAAATGTGTCTCTTCTGCTTGTTGCCTGTCCTTAGCAGTGGTTTGCTAGCAGACATTCTACCATGAAGGCCTGATTCACACAGTCTCCTCTTAACAGTTGTTCTAGAGACGCGTCTGCTGCTAGAACTCTGTGTGTCATTGACCTGCTCTCTGATCTGATCTGCTGTTAACCTGCGATTTCTGAGGCTGGTGACTCGGATGAACTTATCCTCCGCAGCAGAGGCGACTCTTAGTCTTCCTTTCCTGGGGCGGTCCGCATGTGAGCCAGTTTCTTTGTAGCGCTTGATGGTTTTTGTGACTGCACTTGGGGACACTTTCAAAACTTCCCAATTTTTTGGACTGACTGACCTTCATTTCTTGAACTAATGATGGCCACTCGTTTTTTTTTCTTCACTTAGCTGCTTCTTTGAAGGAGAAGGTGTGTCCAAACTTTTGGTCTGTCCTGTACATGTTTTAAGAGTAACGATAATTATATATATAAAAACAAGTGCACAGTTTGATGGCTGAAGCTTCCCCTGTTAAGGGTTTTTTTTTTTTTTTTTTTTTTTTTTTTTTAACCGATCATGGACCCATGCTATGTTGCGAAACTGTGCTAACGTGAGAGCGAATTGCTCTCTACTAGTTAATCGATCATGAATTGCGTTGATCGGATTTTTAAAAAGAATGTACTTGCACGGCCATCAATATAATTGGGCGGCCCACCCAAATATACTCTGCGTCTGGGGAACCACTGGCGTTAGAAAAGGGTAGTTTAGAATATGAAAGATACTTGGATAAAAAGAGACCACCAGGACACTCTGAAAAGGATTCCTTTAGAAATCTTGGAAATCATGAGATACAGAAGAGCACAAGAGAATATTCTAAACAAGATCAGATGCCCCTTTTCCACCAAAGCGGTGCTGGAGCTAATGCGAACCAGTTTTTTGTTTTCGGTCCGCCAAAGCACCATCCCTCAGACAGAAAAAAAAACGGTTCCATGTCAGAACCAACACTTTGCTAGGCTAACACATTAGCACCAACACCTCAGGGGATGGGGGGGGGATTATCACAACGAACAAAATGTTTTTTCACCATCATCTTTAAAAAATGGATCCGATACGTAGCGGGCAGCTCAAATTCTTTCTAGTACTGATAAAGCCAGGAGAACTCCTCACAAAGCCATGTTGAAGTTCACCATTGTTGTTGTGCATGCTGGGTTTTTTTTTTTTTTTTCTTTTGCTGCCGCTAGGATTTCTGGGAAAGTAGAGACGTACAAAGACGTATACAGTGCAGTCATGACGTGACTCTTCAGCCCCTGGACAAAACAAAGGCAGTTCTTAGGAGGTTTGCTGTTGAACCGGCACTGCCACAGGACATGAACTAGCACCTCTCGCACTTTAGTGGAAAAGAGGCTAATGAGAGAGGCAGAGGAATCCAGCAGGAACTATTCATCAGTTACAAGGATAGGAAATTTGCTTAAGAACATGCCTGTGTTCATTGATATCATGAACTCAGCAATACACAGAAGCATTTCAGATAGCAGTAAAAGGAAAAATATATATATACACTAATGCGACAGAAGTGAATTCCTCAGCAGGATAAAGATTCAAAGCATAACCCGGCCATCTTGCTTTATTGCCAAAAAGAAAATGGAAGTTTAAGAATGTCCCTCTCAGAACCCTGGTCTCACCCTATAAAGCCTCTACGGGACAGATTGTTGATGTATGTATGTTGATGATGAAGTCTGTTTTGGTGTAAAGTGTGCTTATGATAACCTTCTTAAAAATAAATGCCACTTTTTTGTACAGTTCCCCCCCC
>JAAGKR010002339.1:7946-27914 GCA_011419295.1 Clarias macrocephalus | reverse complement strand
CCCCCCCCCCCCCCCCCCCCCACTCCTGGTGTCTCTTGGTTTCATTCCGACATGGTTCAACAGCATCCCCGATGTAAAAGCGTCGTCCTACTTTTGACCAGACGTACGTTTAAACCTCGATGCATCCGATGTACAGGCGTATCTTGTATAACAATCATGCTGCTCACTTTTAATGCATGCAGGAGCGATTTTTATTAGTTTTAGTTTTTCTCGTTAATATTCTTAATAATAAAAAGCATGAAAGTTTTTAATCCTCTTCATCCTCCCGACTGAAAAATAACCGAGGTTAATGCACTCCATGTGGGTGGAGTAAAGAGGAAACATTTGTTTAAAAAATGAATCCAGGCAGATATCGATGTCAAGCCCAGTGACCTTCGGTTCTAAAGTGTAATGTCATTTGTGAAGGGGATTTGATGGCACACGGCCAAGTAAGCAGCATTGCTGGCCGCTGATTGGTGGATGTACATCTGTCTAAAAAAAATTACATATAATTGTATTTAATTAAAAGTATAATTGTTACTTGATAAAAAACTTTGAATAAATGCATGGCTGCTTACAGTAATATTCAATTGATAAACTATACAGTTATTACAATCAAGCAAAGAATTTGCCCTAGCAGAGTTCTGTTGAGCGTAGAACTTTACATATTAATGCATTTGACAGACGCCTTTATCAAAAGTGACTTAAATTTTTATCTCATTATACATCTGAGCGGTCAAGGGTTAAAGGCCTTGGTGTTTCTTGGGTGACCTTCCGATCAGTGGTCCAAATCCTTAACCACTAAGCTTCTACCCCAGCACCTATACATATAGAAAGTGAGCTTATGTAGTGGAGCTGAAGGATGATGAAAGAGTTGCATAGATTTACTTAAAAAATGAGAATTTTACAGCTCTTCTTCTAGATCCTTTTAAACATGTGTGTGTTTGTTTGTGTGTGTGTGTGTGTGTGTGTGTGTGTGTGTGTGTAGATAGTAAACCTAGAGGCCTGCAGTGGATAGTGGACGTGACGGTAGCATATCCCGAGGCCCAACCCATGGACATCCAGACGTGGATTTTTGGCTACAGAAGTCCCACAGTCACACACGTGCACTACAGGTAAATCCGTGGCTCTGACTCAGATCCTCAACTTTTTAGTAGAATAAATCACTCAAGCACTCCAACACATCGCAGCTGGTCCAATAAGATGTCTCAGCCACCAAAAAATCTATATAAGACGCACGGTTGTAGAGACGGTGGAGAAAATCGATTCAGGTATATATTGCGATTCCGCATAGTGGCAGTTTATATATCGGCGCACAAATCAAATGTATTTTTATTTACTTATTTTATATTTTTAAATTATTATTATTTATTTTTTATAATGAAAAAAATTGCCTTATAAAATGCAATTGGCTGCACGGCGTCTTAGTGGTTAGCACTGTCGCCTTGCGCCTCCAGGGCCCGAGTTCAATTCCAGACCAGGTTCGATTCCCGTCTCAGTGTGCATGTTCTCCCCGTGTCCGGGGGGGGATTCCTCTGGGTACGCCGGTTTCCTCCCACAGTCCAAAGACGTGCAGACTGCCATTGCCAAATCGCCCATAGCCCGAAGAAATTCCACACGTCCTGTCTCGTGTCAAACCATGGGTCAGTGGTCACAACTCTGATAAGAGGATGAAATAAAATTGTTCTTGATTTAAAAACCCACAACACCCTGAGAGCATGCAACAATATTAGCAAATGAAATTTAAAAATGTAAAATATTTTTGCATACAGTAGGTGACGATGTCACTTCAGCAATAACGCCGTTGCTGCTAGTAAGGTCATCATACTGACGGACCTCAGAGAGCCCTTGAAGGCAATTGAGGTGATTTCCTGCTCTATAACATGTCGTTTACTGTTCGTCAGATCTGTAATGATGTGTATGGCCTTTCCAGTAAGCACACCCCTAGTGGAAGTCCTTTTATTCATATTCTTCTAGAATGGTATTAGTGCATTCCTAATAGTGGTTAAAAACACTAATGTATTCGACTGTGTAAATTGAATGTGTTTCTAAGGGATCTGTTTTGTTGAGTGATGAGTTTTGTTTGCGATGCAGTAAAGTGCCCTAAAATTACAAACAAATGAGGCTCGGTGTATCTGATCTAAAGGTTTTCTTGCTCACGTTGTCATGTTGCACAGTTCTGGTTGTGTTTTAATACACTGTGCTGAAAAAGTTACCAGCTGTGAGGATATAAGCTCTGTGGCTTGAAGCTAATGTTGGTGTGTGTGTATGTGTGTGTGTTGATCCTTGCTTCCCGTGGGATCGCAATGCCTTTCAGTTGTTGTAGCGACATTGCCTGTACTGTTCATTTATCTGGCTCGACGCAAAGCGGTGTGCTCCTACCCCTTAGGCTGGACTGGGAAAAAAACACTTGATTAAAAAAAAAAAAAAAAAACCTTGATAAGTTTTATTGAAATTAAACTGTATTAGTTTACAGATTTACACTTTAAATCAGGCTTGTTTTAATACACAAGATTTTTTAAAAAGAGAAATAGATTATGCTCATTGCTTTTATTTTAGATGAAAACCAAATGCATTAAACAGCTACAAGCACAAAATCCGCCCTGCTTTTAGTTTTTTTTTTTTCCCCCCCGTCTAAGCTCTCATACGGAAAGGTTTGGCTCCAGACGGCACAGTTTTAGGTGTTTGTATTTTGTGGTTATGTCCAAAAGCAGAGTGGGGAATACTGAGCATGCTTGTGAAATTCCACAGTGCACTATTAACTGTTAGTGTCTAATGAGGTGCCCTAAAGCATACCTACTGCACTTTAAGTTGAAAGAGAGGAAGATGTGAGGATGTAGCAGCAGTTAAAGTGTAAGTTATATTTATATAAATCGTGTCATGTCCGACACCTTCACACCTCTGGACCCATTATTATTATTATTATTATTATTATTATTATTATTGGTAGTAGTAGTAAAGTTATTTAAGGCCCAAGTCTATATATGTGTGTATTTATTTATTTATTTATTTTTGCACAAAGTTTTACTCATGACCGCTAATTAGCAATTAATTTTTCGAATGTTTAGCATCCGGTTAATAATATTCCCGTCAAGACTTTTTGTTTGTCGACATAAACATCAGGAAAGACCATGCGATTAGAAGGTGTGTCCACACTACTGACAGGTTGTGTATAGTGATATTCCAGCTGCAGAAACATCTGCTTCTCCACCTTTCGTGACAAATCTTTAGAAAAAAAATGGAAATAATTCATAAAAAAATTACATTTATTTCAATAGTATCCTGTGTCCTAATATCAAGTGTCCTGTTATTTTTGTTGTTGTTGTTTTGTTGTCAAATAAATGAGTAGCAATTTCACAACACCAGTTGTACATGTAATTATCAGTTTTGTTCGCCACATTTTTTCACATTTTCTTGTAACTTTTTTCTTTCTTTTAATTCATAATGCATCTCCAGCAAGGACATGTGCGCCTGTGTACCTGTATATTACATCTCAGGGAGGCTTAGTGGACACGATGAGGGAGACGTCCCACTCTCTTGTTTTCAGTTCATCTCTCTGTCTCTCTCCCTGCAAGCTTATTTTCATACTTGTGTTGCTGGATAATCTGCGTCCCGTCATCTGCTGTCCTCGTAAGCAGCGTCGTCTTCCCTCATCCTCTCCCGCTTTTTCCGCCTGCCTCCTCGCTGACGCAGCACGTCGCTCTCTAGAGTGCTGCTGTGATTTACCGCCGGTTTGTAACTCGCCCGGTCATCATCTTGGACGAAGGCACAGGAAATGATGTTTAAATCAGAGCAGGACGTTGAAACCAGAGCACGACTACAGCGAACTAAACTAAAGCACGGTGCAAATGTCCTCAAGGTGAGGGTGTAACGTATATATGCTTATAGGTACGTTTAAGGTTAAAGGATGTCTGTGATACTAGTTCATGTCATAAAAGGTATAAACGGTCATTTTCCTCGCCAGCTTCTCTGTTTTTTTTTTTTTTTTCATTAATAAGATGCAAAGTATATTTAAAAAGCACCAAAGTCAAATGCTGTATTTTTTTTTTTTTGTACTTTCTTAGATAGCACAAATGATTGCAAAATATTCATGACACATCTCTTATTCATTTTTGTACTAAATAAAATAAATATGTTTCCAGCGTAAATTAAACATGGACCTTTTTAATGCTCACTGATGAGCAGCCTTAACATCCTGCTGCAATCATCCTCTGTCTCTCTCTCACACACACACACACACACACACACACACACACACACACACACACACACACACACACACTTATCTTACTCACTATCAGCTGACTGCTGCTGCTTTGTCCCCAGTGACCTCATTTTACCCTGGCTTTTAAGACCTCTCTTTACAGAGGCCCTCTTTCCTCTCTCCATCCATCACCTCTGTGTCGTTGTGCTTTCTCATTTAAGACTGGATCTGGATAATAATGCAGCAACGTTGTCAACTTCCATGATTTGTTCCTAGCAGTGCTTTCCTCGCCGTATTTTTTTTTCTTTCTCATCTCGCTCTCTCTTTTTATTCTCTCTCTCTCTCTCCTTTTCTCTCGGTGTCTCGCTTCCTCTTTACTGCCGTCTCCGTCTCCTCTTTTAGCTGTTTATATCTCACTGGCTGCTGCATACATCACTGTGTATGCATGCTGTATATCTAATGCCTATTGCAAAAGTTAGCGCACCCTTTTATGAAAAAGTCTGCTCCTTAATTATGATAAGTCTAATTCTACGATATCGATAATAGGCATATGATAAGTTAACACAAGGTATTAATCAGTGATATAAATATTAGGCCCATTCTTCATAACCTGGCGGGAACCAGAACAAAAAGTCGACAGGTGATGAGTACAGTACGAGTATCCTTTACTGGTGAGCAGTGTACACGACACACTAACAGTTTGCATTTAAAAATTTGCCAGGATGAGAAATTGCGTATGTATTTTACTTTTTCAATTATTGCAGTTTTTCAGCACTCGAACGGGACTGATTATTAGAATATACACCATAGGGCTTACATGATGGATAGATTTTGAAAAGAATCACAATGCATCACTAAATAGATCCCCCCCCCCCCATATCTATTATTTATTGATTACACACTGATTAATTGTCAGTCAAGTTGTGTGATAATGTTATGAAGGTGCTCACACATGCAAGTGAAAAAAACTTAGACATTGCAAGATGCAGCTTGAAAGAACAGAACCTTCACACAGCACTGAAGTGCTGTTTTTTTTTGTTTGTTTGTTTTGTTTAGTTTTTTTTTGTGTGTGTGTGCAGAGGATTGTCTCATAGTTCTTCCTTCCCGATCAATCTGCTGATTGGTCCAGTGAGAAGCCAGGCTGTGGATAATGAAGTGGGGTGTATAGCGAAATCGATTTGTCAGAATAAGTGAGAGAGAAACAAACCCAGTTCCACTTTTTAGCCGCGATTATTAAAGGGACTTGAACGATGTGTGATATTAATAGAGTCTTTATTTTTGAATCTGCATAATGCAGCATCCTTTCCGCAGAGAATCTGATAAATCCAGTCGGGACTTAGTTAAGGTTATTAGTCAAAGCAAAGAAGTAAGTGGAGGATTTGAACCCACAACCTTCTAGTCACCTTTGCTGCTGTGTTGCTGTTTCCTGTGGTCTTGTTTTACAGGTCGGGGTTGGTAGGTTTCAGGTGAGAGAGGTTGGGAGTCCGTATCCCTGCGCTCGGTTGATTGGACCAGGGCTGTATGAATGATTTAACGACACATGGCCGTCAGTCAGTCTGTGTGTGTGTGTTTTTGGAATCTGAGCTTTTTCCTCAGTTTTCTCAATGATTTATTCATTTAATCGCAACAAATTATTTCCTGTGGGGTTCATCTGTTGCTCAGACTTGTTTGTCTGTTGCTGTCCATCTGCTTTGTCTATCTATATACATATTTATTTGTCTGTCTGTCTGTCTGTCTCTCTCTCTCTCCTTCTTGGTGTATACACAGCTTTATCTTTCCCTGTCTATATATATATATTTATCTTTCCTTTCCTTTCTCTGCCCCTGTCTGTGTACACAGCTTCTGCATGTCTTTCTGTCTAGTCCAGTCTGCACATCTGGCTATATTTCTTAAAATCTGTATGTCTGTCTATTACAAACTGTCTGCCTGTCTGTCTGTTCCAATCTGTCTTTATGTTCGTCTGTCAATTTCAGTTTGTCTCGACATCTCGCGTTATGTCTTTGGATCTTTCTCTGACTGTGTCTGTCTGTCTGTCTAGACATCTGGCTGTATGTCTTTGTATCTGTTTTTCTTTCTGACTGTTCCAGCCTGTCTAAGGACCAGAAAAAGATCTGTCTATCCATCCCAGTCTTGTTCTGTGCATTTGTCGATATGTATTTCTATTTCTATCTATCTGTCTACATTTTTTACCGACACTGCATTCATCAATCTGTCTTCCTGTCTGTCATTAAGGCTGAGTCCCCCTGTGTTTTTCTTGATAACTAAATGAAACCAGGCTACCTCGTCTTTACTATTAGAATGGCTTTTCTTTCAGGTGTTCAGCATGAATACCAGTATAAAGAGGTCAGGACAGAATGCCTCTAAGCTCACGAGCAGGTTCGATTGTTAAGAAAGTGCAGAAACGATGAGGCAGATGGTGGCTGAGCTCAGCAAAGCCAGTTAAAGTGAACAAAGGACCCAAACGCAGCTGACCAGTCTGGGAAAGATGTAACAGTGGTAAGAGACGTGCGTGAGCTCTGTGTGTGTCAGCTGATTCGTCCTATAAAGTCTTTAAGCTCTGTGAGGTTGCAGCCATCCTACATCAGACTCCAGTGTGAAATTTTGGGATAAGTTTAGCACGCGATGATGCCGCAAAGGGGATGCAGCTGTGCAAATGTTGCCATGGTGACGGCCACACGGATTACACCTCAAGTCATAGCTTTGCAAGTTGATGTCGATAAAAGAAAGAAAAAAAGTCATGAGTGTCACTGTAGATGATCTTGTTTTGCATAGCAAATTATCTTACCAACTTTTTTTATTAATTAGTTTGTTTTTAAACCCAGCAAAGACTAAACCGAATCAGGTTTAAACAAGGTCCGTTTACAGGCTCCTGCTTTTGAAAAAATTTCATTTCACATTCACATGCTGTTTTTTTTTTTGTTTGTTTTGTTTTTTTCTCTCTCGCTCTCTTTTTCTGCTGTCTCTAAGCATTTGTCATACAACTGCTTATGTACCGCAAAATTACTACCTGCCAGTGCGCTGTGTTATTAATATCACGTACATGATCATTAAGATTTCAGGGATGCTTTATAGACTCCCTGACTACACTGTGTTTTATTTTCGATGGAGATCACTAGGTTGGCACCGTCCTGCCCATCTTGCGATCTGGGTCAGTCTGAACTCATCAGACCACATGACCTTTTTACTTCCTAATTTTTTATATTTTTGTTGGATTTTTCCCTGATTTTCTCCCTAATTTAGTCATGTCCAATTCCTCCCCGTCACTAGGGGGCGCTCCCACATTAAGGCTACTACTACCTCTCAGCCGGGAGGGCCGAAGAGTATCACCTGTTTCCTCCGAACCACGTGACGCCAGCCGACCGCCTCTTTTCGAACCGCTCGCTCACGCACCGTTGTGGGCGGAGTAACATACTCGGAGGACAGCGCTATCTGCTCCTTCCGCTCGCATGAGCTTACAGCCCCTGATTGGCTGTAGAGCCGTGATTAATTTGGGAGCACTAAGTACCTCTCATCCCTCCCCTTTGAGAGAGTTCGGCCAATCAGCTGTCTCTAGACCTCTCTAGCGAGAGGTTACAGCATCACCCGGGAATCGAACTCGCGAAGTGTTTACATGAGCACCATTTTTTTAAAACCATATTTCTTCCACAAAGTATCAACATTATCTTTCCAGGTTTTCATAATGTGTTGAAGGATTCTTAGTGCAGTTCCAGTTATTTCAAACCTAGCTTGACGCTTCTTGAACTTCCTTTTGGCAAGGCAATGTAAACCATCTTTTTAGCTTTTTTTTTTAATTATTATTATTTTTTTATATATACACTGGACAATGTGATTAGAAATCGTGTTAAAAGGATACAGAATGTTCCATGTGATCGAAATGTGAGTAGGAGTCTTGGAATTAGCATAGAATGCATCGCTGTGAGTCCGCAGTATCCAGGTGAGATTATCCACAGCTACAGGAGCTTAGTCAGAAAGCTCCGAAGCATGAATCCGACAGATCCGGAGACTGAGACGAAAGCCACGGCAGCAGAAGTGTGTCTTGATATAGAGCCGCAGCTGACTATGTAGTTCTCAAATAAAGTTTTGAGAAGTGAAATGTATTTATAAATTACCTCATCATAACAATTCCTCAAAACTTAAATGGAAATGAATTATTCCTGCACAATCAGCTACATAAAAAATTTAAATTGTAATATAAACCTATGTATTATTTAATCGTAAAAGGCTATAACTTATTACAGGTAATATACTGTAGCAGTCAGAGATTTTTGTAAGTTGGACAAAAATATAAGTATTAGATTAGATTTTTTTTTATACTTTCGAGGTGACTTAAGCATCTTTAATCCATAATAAGATTAGTTGTAGATAAATACGTTTGATAAACAAAAAGCTATATTTAGTAGACGCATATTGTAGTTTTAAACCATAATATGTCAGAAAATAATCACAATGTGATCTTTTTCTCTCTCTTTTTTTTTTATCACAGAGTAGAAAGCTTTGATTAGTTTGTTTAATCATGATTTTTTTTTTCTTCAAAAAAATCTTCATGCTATATTCTTTGCAACTAACATCTAGTACTGCCTAGCATCCACCCAGCACACACGAAGGAATCCAATTTATCAGTATAATTGTATTTAGTGAAATAAATGAAGTTAAACACTGTTGCCAGTAACTATAAATTTTGCTGGAATTCAGTGTAATAAATAACAGCGATGTTATATAGTAGCTCAGGTAGAAAAGGATAAATAGCCTTCACAACGTTTGCACTTGTACTTATTTATGTCATTTATTTACAGTCGCCTCTAGAATTACTTGCATCATCCATAACAGAAAAACAAAGCAAATACAATTAATAGCCCACGCAGAGAGCAGTAGTTAAACACGCACGATATAGACTAAGGGTTGTGGAAACCTGGCGTCTCATCAATATGTGGCGCTGTTCACGCAAAGTAGGAAGTTCTTATAAGATGATGTTGCATGCTGTCGATTTATGATTTCCTTTCACCGGCCGTTAGAAAATCCAACCCTGGTTCAGCACGACAAGGGTCCCCGTGCATTAACGGAGCTCCAGGAGCACAGTGTTTGAGTGGAGTGGTCTGTGGAGTGAAAAAGCTCATTATTAAAGGCTTTAATATAAGAGCCGAGACTTGACTACAGTCGGAACGGGGTGTGATGGTCAGGTGTCCAAATACTTACGGCCATATAGTGTACGTGGAATTTAACAGTGGATTTCCAAATAGGTAAGAAAGTCTGACGTGAGAAAACGGGGACTCTTATTGTGTCCCCATCTTGTCCTCTCAGAGTTTCTCACCTTTCTGTCCATTTCTAGGAAAGGAAGTTCATCAAATGTATAGGAATGAATCAGGACTTCTTGTAAAGCCCTGTGTTGTTAAAAGTGCTCGCTTAGTTTTGCTAGGCTAAGATGCTACCTGTGTATTTTGGGCACAAGTGTGAGACTATGAAGCTGTCTGAGAGCTGTTTTTAGCCCGGCAGGAGATAACATGCTGTTGAGGGCCACACACACACACAATTTTAGATAACTCAAGTGTCACTTTCTGATGAAAATGAATAAGTAGCTTAATTTCATTGACTCGAACTACGACCCCTGAGGCCTCAGTTACAGCGGTGCTTGGACAGATTTATTCTAGTGCATATGTAGAATTGTTATCAGTAAAAACCTGACATGCTGTTATGCAAGTTTCCTAATATCCTGGTTGTACAAGTACAAGGTCGAAAAGATCCGCTTAAACGTGTTGCTGCATTATACTGTGTCTGATTCCATGCTAATGAATGCTAAGATGCCTCCATGAGCATTACCAGGCTGCAGCCTTTTTATAACTTTTCCTCTTCATTTTCCCCTCGGTTGAATCTCCTTATTAGCCGAAGGAGATGTAGACTTCAGGAACACAGCTTGCTCAAGACATTGTGGTCTGACACAATTTCCTTTTTTAAACCAAATACCACCACACTGTTCAGAGGAAGGGAATGCCAATAAATTGCAAAAGTCCATAGCAACATTGGTCTGATATTTTTGCACGCTCAGTGGTTTACAAGCGATGGAACCGGTTCAAACAGGAAAGACAAATGATTTATAGAACTTTTAGTTATAAAACTGTTACGATTACTCAATTATTATTTATGTTAATAATCTATTAGTTTATTTAAGTGTTTAAGTAACAAGTGTAGTCTGCTTGAAGAACAAGCTTAGCACATTTAAATGCTATTCAGTAAACATCTTCCGGAGAAGACCAGCTCTTGGCCATCATCCCCATTGTCGACTGTTCCACTACCATGGTATCTTGGAGTCTTCTAGTCTGAGTCGTTCGTTCTTTTGTCACGTGACTCCCATAGACGCTATGCCGTGCGCAATAGATTAAAATGAATGAACGACTCGGACAAGGAGACTCGAGAAAAAAACGTTTAATTCTGTTTCTTGTGTAATGCACTGCATAGCGTCTATGAGAGTCACGTGACAAAAGAACGAATGATTTGGACTAGGAGATATGATGGTGAGCTGCTCATTCTGTTTATCATAATATGTCCGTAGCTGCATTGTAATGTTTTCATTACTGTAACTAATTTTTTATTACGGGAATTGCGTATGTAGACGTGTTGGGGGTCTGTTTATTGAAAATGTAAAATTTTATTTGATTTCTGATCAAAAGAACGAAATGGACTCAATGACTCAAAAAAAGATTTGTTCATTTTGATGAGCATGAGATTCAAAGAACCGAGTCACTAAAATGATCCAAACTTCTCATCACTAGTGTACTTTACAAGCCATTCTGAATTTAGTTCCCCTTATGCATGTGCACTAGAGAGGTTCAGGGCTGGCACTTCACTTTAGGCATGATTGATTTGTAGCGTGCCCAGGTACATGATTGGTATTGGGTACACTCGCACATTTGCACCCTCCGATACAACAGGTGGCAGTATTCACCTACTTGGTTTGTGGAAGGAACTTTTTAGGATATTTTTTTTGATATTCTGAGGTAACTTTCTCGCATGCATTCCTACTTTAATCAGCTATGGCCGTGTTGGTCAGAGGAGATTGGCATGTAAGGCTAGATTTTGGAGGAGACGACACTGATGACGTTGCGTCTAAACAGTGATCTACCCTCAGTCATGTATCGTGATTCTTTTGTGTGGCAATTCATGTATCCCCACACTTAGTCCACAATCTAGGAGTCATAAAATGGTGCCATTCCTCTATAATCCCACAGGTGGGGCATTGTTAACTATTCACACATTGTGTGGTTGGAGCAAATTATTTGCCGAGTTCTAACAGCACCATATGTATGTATAAGTATAAAATGTATCGAGACAGGATATTTATAAAATCCTGATAACAGGATCTCATGATAACGTTTCAGCTGGACCCTGGTGATTCCCATCCCTTATGTGCACTGAGTGTATGCGTAGGGATCTCGCTAAAAATAGTGCAGACAACAGATCGATCAAACGCAGTTGCACAGATGTCCTCTCTCCCAAAGCAAAAAATGTATTATTATTACTCTTGTTCTTTTATTATTATTATATATATATATATATATATATATATATATATATAATATTTAAAAGATTTTTAAAAAATAATCCTTTGTACCAATCACTCCATTTCAAAATCATGGCTTTCAGTGTCTCTGGCATACTCTGACTTTCTGTCTTTATCCATGGCATAGCAACAAAGCGCTACGTCAGAACACGCTGGCGACTAGTCGACTAGTTTTTGCTTGAATAGTTCAATAGAGCAGGTTCAAACAAATCCAGACAATTACTTACAAATAGCTGTATCGTCCTGACGCTTAAATCTACTTGCCGTCACCTGACGTAGCTCCTCCCCATCACATGATGCAGTGACGCCCCATCATGTTCCCTTCAATTGACTGCAGACAGTATTGCCGGTACAGGCTTGCAGAAACATCAGATAGACCTACAACAGACTAATGGATCATAACAAGCTGTGTGGGAATGCTTTAAATCACCCCGGGCCACCACATCATACACCAGTCAGCCACAAGTCAGTACCACAGTCAGTACCATACAGCGGGTGCAAAAATGATAAAGGTGTGAAGGTCAGGGTCACAATGGACTGGGAGCCTAGCATAGGATGGGACAGCAGTGTATTGCCAGGCACAGTGTGCGCGTGCGCATGCGCACACACACACACACACACACTCTTGCACTTAGGGACAATTTAAAGCAGTTTGAAGAACTTGGAGGAAGCCCATGCAGGTACAGGGAAAAAATCCACACAGATTGTAACTCGAGCTCTGAATGAAACCGTGAACCGTAGAGCTGTAAACTTATTTACCGTACCTAGAGAAACCTTTTTACTGCTTGATACTACATTTTCTTTATATGGTCCAAATACTTATAAGATATAGATTTTTTATTATTATTATTTTTACATGTTTTATTCTTTGATGAACTGATTTGTGATTTGACTGATCATGGCCTTGATTTTCATTGCACATGGATAGTATTAGCTTCTAGATATATAGATTCATGTATTATTATAGTTATTTTAACAACCTCTAGTAAAAAAAAGGGGGGGGGGGGACCAACAACAATTCCTAGAACAATTTCGAACCAATTGGATAAAAGTGAAATAAGACCCAGTAAACAGCGCAGGCTAATCCGAGCTATCAGGCAGTACAGAGCGAGCGTCGACGTGGTCCACTCCATCATCTCCGCTCATCGATTCAGCCTATAAGGAATAATCTGATTAAATATGAGTGTGAAATGTGCTGTGTGCTTCCAAATCGAGTTTAGCTGGTTAAGGTCTGCTTCTCTGAGCGACGTCTGAATAGCGAGGTCACTTCAGAACACGGGAGGCGCGGGCAGGGAGGTTCATGCTACATACCCTTCACCATCATGGCTATGCTGTGGTGATCAGGTGATTCTGGGAATTTTAATGGGATTTTAAAAAAAAAGAAAAAAAAGTTCTCGGTTTAACAAAAAAATCTTAATACAAATTTTTTGCAGTGCTATGCGAAAGTCTTGACGCCCCCCCCCCCTCATTTTTTTTTTCATATTAAATTAGATGATGTGATGAGGAGTGAGTCAAAAATCATCCACACTCCAGTTATATAAAAATTTCTGTTGGTCTTAAGAACGCTTTCCGTTTAAACCTGCTGTTTCGCCACTCTCTGCTTTTCAGGTGCGAACGTGTTACGAATGGATGCCCCACATGTGATTTGCATGAAGGAAGAGCAACGTGCAGTGATTTTGCTTTTAGTTTTTTTTTGTCTGAGGGTGTACCTGGTACGGTTATTTATCAAAGACTTTGCGTGCAGTATGGACAAATGATTATATTATATTATCATGTCCGTACACTTCTGTCGACACTTGGTTGTGATGGGTTAAAGCATTCACGTTATACTACTGGTCTGGCTCCATCAGGAAAGCAAGGAGATTGTTTTTGAAATCGTTTTTGATTCAGCTTCGTGGATTAAACGAAATGAACAAGAACAAATATTTTACTGTGACAAGCTGCGTAAAGATACAAATAAAAAATTGGTTGTTTATATAACGTCAGCAGCGACCTCATTTCCCCTCTCGTCTGTTCCAACCACTCAGCATTCAGCATCACCGGTCTGATCATCTGCACCTGTTCATGTCTCACTGGTTCATGTCTTAAGTTATATTTTTTAAATGCTTGAATGATTCATAGGTCTATGGGTCTCTAGGTCTTAACAAGCAAAAATCATTCCCCCGTAACTGGTCAAGTACAGAGACAGGACTGAAAACGAGAGCCACAATGTCCTCCAGGAAGCCTGAAGAGCTGTTCCTCAGGACTACATAAAAAATACAAGAAAGCCTGAAATGATGGGTGGGCTCAAGACTTTTGCACATTACTGTACATCTAAAAATAAAATAAGAAAAACAGTTAATGAACAGCAAATTATTTGTAAATAATTGACTTTAGATATTGTGTGTGTGTGTGTGTGTGTGTGTGTGTGTGTGTGTGTGTGTGAGGGCATGTGTGTAAGAGAGAAAATAACAGTGTTTGTTTCTGTTTCCCACAACACATTCTGCTTGATTTTTTTTTATTTTTATTTCTTTAGGCTGTGAAAGCAGCTGTGATTTTTTTTTTTTTTCCTGCTCAACAGGAACAGCGTCGTCAGCGAGCAGTAAACATCCATTAGAGAGCTCGCTCAGCTGATTAGACTCATGCAGAGGCTGTTTTGCCGAAAACTCCAGCACAAATTTTTAGCTTTTATCAATTACTAAGAACAATATTCTGGACTTGGATCTCATTCATCTCAACATTTATTTATTTATTTTTACAAGTCAAAAACCAGAAATCCTAGAAAGAATCTTAGAAATCATTTACATAATTCTTTACAATAATTTTCGTTTATCTTTAATTTCACTATGAGCTCTAGCTGACATGAACTCTACAAGTTTGTATAAAACCTGATTATCCAAATCCATCCATGTCTGAGCACATGCTACAAACTTAAAGGATATTGCAAAAGAAAAATTTACTTTTTTGTACTTTTCTACATATAAATTAATAATTAACGCTCCGTATCTCAAATTTTCTAAATTCAAAATATTCAGGTTTATTTACTGTTTTAAAGGTCAAATATTTTTCTTTTTCTTTAATTATTATTATAATAAAATAATTAATTCAATATTTTATTTTCATAAACAGATCTGTATGTGTGTGTTTTAATGCAGATAATGCAATAGTTTATTGTTCAGTGTCTATAAGCGAACATTAGAGCTGAGCTACAGTTGTGAGGACGGGGCTCTTCCTATATGAGGTCACAATAGGGGGGGAAATAAAATGGGCTTGTTTAAGCTCTGGTCAATAGAAAATTGTGAACATGATACAAAGCAGGGGTTTTTTGTTTTGTTTTATTTTTTGGTGTTTGCGCACACAATGGAGAGCTGTCTGAATGACTGAAAAGTGAATTTTTGCGTAATAGGTCCGCTTTAAATGGAAACAAAATTCACCGATTCTTAATGTGCTCTCGAACTTTTGGGCTGTGTGTGCAGTAGCAGTTGCATTGGAGGTTTGCATGTGTGTGACCTGAGAAACAAGACATGGTTGAAGCAAAAGAAATGTACAATTTTTTGACACAGACTGAATACTCTCGTTATAAAGCATTCTATTTTTTTTTGCTCAAACAAACATATGTTTCTTTTGTTGTTCATATGGAATCTGTGAGTTTGTCTGTCTGAGGTATATTTTATACACTTGCTTATGTTCATATTCATAAAGTATATCAAGTTTTTTTTTTTTTTTTTTTTCCTCTCAAAATTCTTTGTATCCATTGAAAAAGTATGTATTCACCTTATCAGATATGCGGTTCTCCTCAGCCCCTCTCTGTTTTGTCCATACGGCACGGTGTGTTGTTTTCGTTGTGTATTGCTGCGTGTGTATTGTTTTTCAAACTGCCCGTGAATAATTGATGACGTCGGTGGATTCGGTCGCCGGTCGTGTTTCGTTCTCAGCGTTTCTCGCAGTGCCACGGCTGCATTCCGCCAAGCTGTTCACGCGCGTGCGCGCACACACACCACTCGCGCAAACCCTTCATCAGCGGAAATAATCCGAAAGCTGCACATCTGCGTGGTGCTTTTTCTGAAACACTGACGAGCGTTTTTTCAGAAACCTGCTAATCACAGACAGTTTGGTCGGACACTGATTCAATCACAGGTTGTCCATTTGTGCACTGTCGGTGTATAGAAGACGACGTCTGGAATTTTGCCTGAAGTTGAGGAATGGATAAAGAAAGGACGTGGTCAAGGCATGGCATTGATTACAGATTTCCAATTCGGAAAATGATTTGCATCTCAAACTGTAATCCTAATCAACATCTTTACGTATATTGTTCTCGCTAGGTTTTTGAATCACCATAATCTTGAGCGTTTCAACTAAAATGACTCACTGTTGTAAAGTATATGCATTTTAAATAGCCGAAAGGGTGGAACCAGCTGGTTGGG
The DNA here is from genome assembly GCA_011419295.1 of Clarias macrocephalus. NCBI lineage: Eukaryota > Metazoa > Chordata > Actinopteri > Siluriformes > Clariidae > Clarias > Clarias macrocephalus. The sequence goes on along the minus strand of JAAGKR010002339.1, from coordinate 11,776 downwards.
GTGGTGGATGCAGGTAGAAAACAGAAGGGGCATACCCAGGTGGATGGTTTCTGAGAACTGAGCCAGGCAGATGGTCCAGGACCTGAAGGGGTGAAGCTAAGCTGAGGAGGATGGAGCCACCTGGGTAGCTCAGGAACTGATGACTGCGGACGCATGAACTAAAGGGTTTGGCGTATGCTCAGGTTGATGGTTTCCCTGAGACCCGGAGAAGCAACAAGTGCTTTAACACACGCTGTTAAGATAGGAAACGTGATAAAGCTTCCATGTTTTAGGGTGGAACCAGAGTGGCCTGGTGGAGACCATCAGCTTCAGGATGTCTCTAGGCAGCAGAGGACATGAGCCAGACTCCTTCAGGAAGTGGGAAGGTCTGGTTAGGTAGAATGCTTCCTGAGAGCCGAGGGGACGGAGTTGTTCAAGTAATAAACTGCTTGTTAAATGCTAGTGTGTAAACCCATAAAGTAAAAAAAGGGACATGCTACATTGTGTTTACTAGCTAACAAGGTGTGAAAAGTTTACGTAGTAGTGGTATCAGGTTTTTTTTTTTTGAGGTGGCATGAGACGGTATGCGTGTTGGGTTTGATTCTGTGATTTCATAATATCGTCTTCTTGCCCTTGTTAACAATTCTCAATTCAACAGAACAAATGTACCGTATAACCACAAACTGTTACTTTACTAATAAAAATGTTCGTGTGTGTGCGCGCGTGTGTTTGTGTGTCAGGATCTATCCGGTAAGAGAGGTGCCGGTCGAGACGGAAGCTCTCACATCCTGGCTCTATCAGAGGTTTGTGGAGAAGGAAGAACTTCTCGATCACTTCTATCAGACAGGTAAGGGCAGGCACCAGCTCACACGCCCTCTGTTCAGCTCATACCTTTCTGACTGTGTGTACTGTCTTCCTAAAACACCTAATAATAATAATAATAATAACTTTCACATTATGTGTAAGAAAGGTACATGTTTGATATATCTTGTTCCATATATCTGACTGTGTATGTCTACTATAAACGGCCCCAAAGTATGCGGACACCTGATTGTCACTTCCACATGTGCTTTTTAACATCCGATTCCAGATGTAGTCTCTCTTTGCTGTTACAGTAACTTCCAAGAGGGTTAGTGAGGTCAGGTTCTGGTGTTTCCTCAGGAGGCCTGGGCTCTGTGCAGGACACTCGAGTGCTTTCATTCCAGTCTCAGCAGTCAGGCTCTTTTTTTTTTTTTTTTGTCATTTTTAGTTTCAGCGAAATAAACAAACAACTTGAGTGTTTCCTAATTCATGGCAAGTTCATGTGGAAAACCACATACAAGTGTGATTGCCGGGTGTCCACATACTTTTGACCACACAGTGAATTTATATACCTGAATTTCTGTTGGTTGTTTGTCAGGCATCACGGCTTTACATCTAGCTGTGTATATACGTGCTAACCCCGTGTGTGTCTGTCTGTCTGTGCGTCTCTCTATAAGTCTGTGCGCCTAGGTTTAGTCAATTAATCTGTCTGTCCTATATTACTGTTCTTCTGTCAGTTTATCTTTATATCAAACATATTTCTGTCTAGCTGTGTGTCTATACACAGTACAGAGAAAAAGTTTGGACACACCTTCTCATTCAAAGAGTTTCAAAACTATGAATTAACACATGTGGAATTATATACATAACAAAAAAGTGTGAAACAACTGAAAATATGTCATATTCTAGGTTCTTCAAAGTAGCCGCCTTTTGCTTTGATTACTGCTTTGCACACTCTTGGCATTCTCTTGATGAGCTTCAAGAAGTAGCTACAATTTTCATAGTCATGAAAATAAAGAACTCTTTGAATGAGGTGTGTCCAAACTTTTGGTCTGTACTGTGTATATGAATAAAGTTTAGACGCACCCTCTAATTCCATGATATTTTCAGATTTTTTTTTCTTTCTTTCTACATTTTGTAAAACAATGCTGAAGGCATCCAAAATATGCAATATGAAATTCTGTGAACACTTGATTGTGAAACGTGTTTGCTAATTATCCTCTGTAAAGCCGGAGTAACGGCTCTAATCTGAGGTGATGTTAATTGGTGTTTACTGAGGCTGGTCACTCTAAGGTCATTTTCACATTATTGCCCCGGGACAGTTATCGAGAACACTTGGAGCAAAAGTCTGGTTCATTTTGACCAGTAAGAACACAATCGTTCCATGCTCGGGAACCGTGGAGAAAGGCTCTTGGGTACGGTACAAATCATTCGTGTCTAGCTTGAATGTCTTATACAGTAAATGAACTTCTCCTCTGCAGCAGAAGTTTTGGTCCTGCTTTCCTGGGAAGGTCTTCATGAGAGTCAGTTTCATCATAGTGCTTGATGGGTTCACTTGACAATACTGTTCTTGCAAGAACTGTTCCAGATGTTCCAGCTGGCGTTTGTGTCTTAAAAAAACATCTGACTGTTGTTGTTACTTCGTTACTTAATGCCATATTTTAGAAAGAGTATTGTTCAAGAATGTAGAGAATAAATCACTAAACGAAAAAAACAGACAGACATTTAATTAAAGTTGTGAACAGACTCTTGACTGGCATTGCACCTGACCGTCTTTATACATGTCTGTCTGATCTTTGTGTCCATCAGTCTACCTGTCCTAATAATAATAATAAGATCTATACTAATATTTGTCTCTTTCCTTATATTCATTTGTAAGATACCTCTCTATCGTTATTAAATTTTTTTGGTAATCTTTCTGTCAATCTACCTGTCTATTATCCTGACCGTCTTTGTACAAGTCCGCCTGTTAAACCGTCTGCATATCTGTGTACCTGTTTATCTTTATACCCACCTCCAGACGTTTTCATCGATCCGTATCTGTGTTTCTCCCATCACACATTCGCATGATAACGCCACGGCTTGCTGTTTTTGCAGGAACGTTCCCCCCACCGAAAGGTCAGAAGGAGGCGGTTTCCCGGGCGATGACCCTGGACTTCGCGTGGCTGTGCGCCGTCCAGTCGTTTGCCTTCATCTCGGGCTACATGTGGTACAGCATCCTTCAGTACATCTACTGCTGGTCCTGCTCGCTGCTGTGGTGAAGAGAGAGACGGGAAGAGGGATGGAAATTAGTGCGATGATAGAGGAAGGAGGAATAGCCATCGATGCCGATCTTGGATCTGTAGAAACGCCACAGACGCCGTCTTAACTCGCTGGATGGCAAGAAGATCACGGAGGAAACTTGTATTTGATTCTAAATCCCAAACCTGCATCCCATCTGGGCGCACACATACAAACACACTACACACATACACACACACACACACACACACACACACACAGTACTGCAATATGAACATACATTCAATGAAATAGGTGAACAGTGACATAATGTTTACACATATACACACACACACACACACACACACACACACACACACACACACACACACACACACACACACACATGTCCATATAAATAAATGAATATATATAGTTCTATATCTCAATGTTTACTCATGCACATGCTGACACATCAAGATTTAATTTGAATTCCAATCATAAATTAGGCTCAGGAATAAGCCAATTCCATCCACCTGCCACCTGTTGTAACACTGTCCTGCTTACGTCTATGTCGCGAGGAGAACGTCACACGAACATCCCGAAAAAAGGACCGTGCCCGGACTTCCTGTAGTCGTTTTCCGTCCTCCTCCTCTCTCTCTCTGTCTCTCTCTTTCTCTCCTGCTGTTCCTTCGTTGTCCCGTGTGCTCTGTCTTTTTTCGTCTCCGTGTCTAGACAGTATTGCAATTCGCTCACGTTTACACTGGACGCTTAGACATCGCCGGATGATCTCCAGTTCACCTCCTGTCTCAGTAGGGGAACTTTTTTTT
>JAAGKR010002338.1:2238-94738 GCA_011419295.1 Clarias macrocephalus | reverse complement strand
ACTCCACCTACCGGACACGGAATCAAGATGGACGCTCCATCTCTGGCTATGTTCCTATCCACACCCTGCTGTACTTAAGCATGAGCGGTACACTATGTAGTACTCACACTAGCAGGTGGTTTGGGCACAGCCAAATACAAAGACTGGAACACGCCCCTTATTAATTCGCATGAAAATTTACATACCATCTGTGTGTGTGTGTGTGTGTGTGTGTGTGTGTGTGTGTGTGTGTGTGTGTGTTTAAGAGAGAGACCTGATCGGTCAGGAAGGACGGCTTGTATGTGCCGTCTGTTCCTGTGTTGCCGCTGCCCTTCAGCGTCTTCATGTGAGACACGGCCATGCGCAGGATGGTGAGCTTGTCTGGTTTCCGCGCCAACGCGCTGCACGTGGGCACCATCTCCGACAACTCTGTGATGTAAGCGGTCATCTTGTTGCGCCTGCGCCGCTCGATCTCGCTGTGGTTCTCCCTGGGGTCGAAGGTCACGGATGAAGATAAAGCGAGATAAGAAATATGGGCGCGAGAGAGAGAGAAAGAGAGAGAGAGATGGTACTGTGAGATCGATTTAAAAAAAAAAAAAAACTGTGACCGATGATGGAGAGAGAGAGATGACAGTGCGTAAAGAAAAATGTGTGAAAGACAAAACATGTCTGATCTTTCTAAATAAAAGGACATGTCCATGTTAAACCAAGGGACCGTGTGAGTGACGAAACAAGTGAGGGGATGTAAGATCTCTTCAGAGCGCCTGAGAAGGAGAAACAGAGAAAGAGAGACAGACTGATAGACAGACAGAAGGGAGGAAGGAAGGAAGGAAGGAAGGAGGGGGAATAAAAGAAAAAAAGACACACATAGTGCTCAAAAGAAAAGGCGTCAGAGAGTGAACGTGCACGTTATAGTGGGGTTTCTATAGAAGAGACAATCTGTCTGCCTGTCCAACAGAGCTCTGTCTGCCTGCACGTCTGCCCGATAGACATTTGTCTGCTAGACAGATATGCATGCAGACAGACGGTTTGCTAAGAAGACACTGCTGGAATGATGAGCAATCAAGTCATGACGAACAATTTGATTACAGAGACACAGTCACTGCTGTTAGATGATCAGACAGACAGACAGATGGGTCAGGAAACAAAATAAGACGGTTTGCAGAAATGACAGACACTGCTGGAGAGACAGACAGCTGGGTAGACAATCAGACAGAGAAAGACAGAAATAGCTATCTACTTTAGCTTTCTAAACTGATGGGCAGAAATAATTTCAACGACAAGACAGACAGGTCTACGAGTGAATGATCTAACAGAGACTGGAATATGAGCTGTGTTCATCTCCATCCCTCCATCCATCTCTCTCTCCCCTCCTTCTCCCGTCAGTACCTGGCGAATCGCTCCTTGTCATTACCGCCGCCCGTGTCATCGTCACACCTGAACAGAGAACGGAAATGAGAGGCAGATGTTAACTTTCAGTTGGTTATATGCAAAACACCACACACACCCCACACACACACACACACACACACACACACACACACAGAGTGTAGAGTTTTAAATAAGATGTGCGCGCACCTGAAGAGCTTCCCTCCATCATCGTCATCAAAGTCAGAGCTGGAGGAAGAAAAACAGCGCAGGTCAAATTTATATCCCTCCTACTACTAGAAGAAGTAATATTTTATTACATTTAACACTTGTGTAGATCTTGTACACAAGGTTTTGTCGCACTTACGGGGCGCCTCGTTTGTTGCTGCTCTTCGGCACGACGGCGCTGCCGTGAGACCCGGTGGACACCGCCATGCCCAGAGGAGACAAATCGGACATGTCTGTCGAAACAAATCCAAAGTGTACGTCAGCGTCTTAAACAATAATACATCAACAATTCGAAAAAGAAGGTTCCTTCCTCTCGCTTCAGTTCCCTAATCAGACTCTCGGTAATTCCATCCCAAAATATATATTATATATACACAGTACAGACCAAAAGTTTGGACACACCTTCTCATTAAGCGAGTTTTCTTTATTGTGTTCTTTCTTGTGTTCTTTAGCCCAAACGCGTCTCTTCTGCTTGTTGCCTGTCCTTAGCAGTGGTTTCCTAGCAGATCTTCTACCATGAAGGCCTGATTCACACAGTCTCCTCTTAACAGTTGTTCTAGAGACGTGTCTGCTGCTAGAACTCTGTGTGCCATTGACCTGCTCTCTGATCTGAGCTGCTGTTAACCTGCGATTTCTGAGGCTGGTGACTCGGATGAACTTATCCTCCGCAGCAGAGGCGACTCTCGGTCTTCCTTTCCTGGGCCGGTCCGCATGTGAGCCAGTTTCTTTGTAGCGCTTGATGGTTTTTGTGACTGCACTTGGGGACACTTTCAAAGTTTTCCCAATTTTTCGGACTGATTGACCTTCATTTCTTAAAGTAATGATGGCCACTCGTTTTTTCTTTCACTTAGCTGCTTTTTTTCTTGCCATAATACAAATTCAACCTCTTTGAATGAGAAGGTGAGTCCAAACTTTTGGTCTGTACTGTATTACATATTCTGTAGAAGTACACAATCTGTTTTTTTTTCTGTCTTATTAACTTTGACAAAAAGAGATAAAGATAGCGGCTTGTAGTTGACAGTGTTTTCCCCGACCTTAAACATGAAACTAAAAATGGATAAAAGTATGACATCTTGTTCCTTAAATGAATAAAACGGCTTAACACTTAGAGACTCACAACGCTATAATTGTTTAGCTTGTCGTGTATTTATAATTTTTTTTTGCACATTTGTTACATTAAATGATTGAATGATTTAAATGATTATTTATTAAAATAATCATTTATTTAAGTATAAGAAAGCTGTCCAAAATTACCTGGCCCTATGTGAAAAAGTAAATGCCCCCTTGCTAAATCATGAATGAACAGTTGATTTTTTTGAAAACTGAGTTAAATTTCACTCTCCAGACCTTGTTTACTGCCGGACCTGCTGAATCAAGAAATCACTGAAATAGAACCTGTCTGACAAAGTGAAGCACGCTAAAAGATCGAAAACAGCAATACGATCTAAAGAAATGGAAGTACAGATGAGAATCAAATGTAATTGACATGCATCAGCCTGGAAAGAGTTACAAAATCATTCCTTGGACTTTCAAAAACAACAGTGAGCACCGTTGTCTACATACAGAGAAAACCTGGAAGAGTGGTGAACCTTCCCAGAAGTGGTTTAAAATTACTCCAAGAGCACGACGACGACTAACCCAGGAGCTCATAAAAGAACTAAGAACATCTAAAAGACCCGCAGGCCTCACTCGCCTCAGTTAAGGTCAGTGTTCATGATAAAAGAGTAAGAAAAAGACGGGGGAACAAAAATGGCATCCATGGGAGAGTTCCAAGGTGAAAACCACTGCTGACCAATAAGAACACAAAGCCTCGTCTCACATTCGCTAAAAAAAATCTCGATTATCCCCAAGACCATTGGGCAAATATTCTGTGGACTGATGAGACAAAGGTTGAAACTGCACGTCCTGTTAAACCTGGCATAAAACTAACACAACACCAACAGTCAGATATGCTGGTGGTAGTGTGATGGTCTGGGGCTTTACAGCTTCAGGACCTGGATGACTTGTCGTAATTGATGAAAACATCATTTCTGCGCTCTATCCAGAAAATCTTGAAGGAGAATATCCGGCCATCAGTTGGTGACCTCAAGTTCAAGTGGACTCGTGTTACGCAGCAGGACAATGATCCCAAACACACCAGCGAATCCACATCTGAATCAAGGATGGAACAAGCAGTTCTTAGGTTTAGGAGGGGGCAATTACTTTTTCCACATAGGGTAAGATCTTGGACAGCTTTTTTTCTCTGTACTAAATTAAATTATCATATAAAAACTGCATTTTGTATTTACTCTGCTTATCTTAAATATAAAGCTACACTGTACGGACAAAAGTATTTGGCCAAACCTGCAGTGACATTACAATCATAACCTCAATATGGAGTCGGCCCCCCTTTTGCATCTATAGCAGCTTCCACTCTTCTTGGAAGGCTGTTCACAAGATTTTGCAGTGTTTCTGTCTAAATTTTTGCCCGTTCATTCTGTAGGGCATTTATGATGTCACGCACTAATACATTTACTTTAATATAGAGGTCAGACACTGGTGTTGGACAAGAAGGCCTGGCTCGTAATCTCTGCATTCCAGTTTATTCTAAAGATGCCTGATGGGGTTGAGGTCAGGGCTCTGTGTTCAGGCCGGTCAAGTTCTTCCACACCGAACTCATCAAACCATGTCTTTATAGTCCTTGCTTTGTGCACTGGGACAGAAAAGGGCTTTCAACAAACTGTTGCTACAAATACATTTGTCCATATAGTGTATCTCGGTACTAACAACATCCGGGACACTCAACCGATATGATGTTTGCATTCTGAGCTAAATTCTAATAATAAAAAAAATAATAGCAAAAAATAAAACCTATTCCATTTACTGAAAGGAAAGTAAACTTTGACAAAAACAACATTCATTAAGTGAGGATTCCTGTCTTGGTCAACATTTACACCTAACCTATAAACAAAAATCCTTTATAAATACATTCTTCATCTCCTTATCTATAAAGATAAATACTATATAAATACAAATCAATATATACACATATTGATTGCTTAAATACTTATACTAGCATCAGTATACTTATTCTCTAAATACAAATCCTATATAAACAAACAATATATACAGTATATACTCTTACTCTATAAAGTTAAATCCTATACAAACAAAAAACTTAATCTCTTAACCTATAAACAAATATAAAGTATATATTGATTATATTCATACAGGATTTATGTTTATAGATTAAAAGTATGTATTGATTATATTGATGTAGTATATACAGACATAAATCCTATATGATTAAATATACACGATATAGATTTATAATTTATAGATAGAATATAATATATATTGTTAATCTATGAACATAAAACCCATGTAATATAAATTTAACCTAAACATAAATTTAAACATAATTCCTATATAAACACAAGCAATATACACATATGTTGATTGCTTCAATACTAGTATCAGTAGACTTAAATATTTAATCTATAAATATAAATGCTATATAAAACAATAATGACCTTTTTTTTTTTTTACACACACACACACACACACACACATTATACACACTGTTAACGACATTTATAACGTCTTTCCTTCTGCATTAGCATTAGGCCTGCTAGCATGATTAGCTAGCTAAAGGTTATCCGAAGAGACGCGCGCGCGCGCACGCTCACTCGCTAATGCTGACAGCTTGAGTTTCGTAGCAAAACAGCACCAACAACAATAAAATCAGTTAGTTCAAAAAGTTATATAAATAACAAAATATAAAATAAATAGCAAACACCGTGCCGTTAATGCACTTACTAACTGCATGCTAACGCCCCCTAACTTTCCCCTTTTGACACGTTACCGTTGTTTGTTTTAAACACCAGTGACTAGACTAAATGCAAACCCCTGACGTGTTCTCATTACTAAATAACATGAATGCATGATTTACGAGCTGGATAAAGTACCTGGATTGGAAGACGCCATATCCGACTGGAAGTGAAGCTTAGCTAGGCGGCTAGCTTCGCTAACACATAAACAAAACAAACTAGGTTTCAAAAACAAAAGTCACCCCGTGTGATGTCGATATCCCTTTAAAAAAAATTTAAATTCCGGAATTTATTTATGTATATAAACCTTTAATAATATCACAGTGTAAAGTAAATCATTTTACGAGAAACGGAGTTATTTGGCGGAAGGTTAGTCCGGTCCGTGTGTTTTCCCGTTTAAACCCTCCATGGTGATCTAAGATGGCGCTCCGCTTCCAGGAAGGCACGCGAGCTAACGCCGAAAACACACACACACACACACACACACACACAGAGAGAGAGAGAAGAGTTCCACAGTTAAAACAGAAAGTGTTGGATATTACAGCAACCCCCCCCTCCCCATCCCAACTGTAACACATTCATATGGTTTATATCGACATTTTCTTGGCTCATGAGGCGTTTCTGTTTTTCCTGTTTTAAAGATTTTGTCTTCAGTAATGTCACTAACTGGGTCAGAGTGCACACTAGTTACTGATTGCAGATTTTCTCCTAAAAAAAAAAACTAAGTAGACAGTTTCTTTTCTTATAGTGATTGAGAATGTCAAACACTGGACTCAAAAAATGAGTTACTTTGCAGTTACGCTTTAGGATAAATAAAGTATCTACCTATCTATCTATCTATCTATCTATGCCGCGGGTGGCGTCATCTCCTGACCCGACACCCCAATGCCTTTCTCCTAACCTCCACTGATTTCAACCATAAAGACTCTTGGCACTTTCACTCAGTATGTGGATTGTCACACCAGGGGGGATAGGACACTACACTTGCTACATGTTAGAAGACTAGACTCGCTAATGTTAAAAGTGCTTACAGCGCCGCAGCCCAACCCCCTCTGGGGAAGTCGGATCACAACCTAGTCCATCTCCTGCCAATGTACAAACCTCTGGTTCAGAGACAGCGAGGGTGCTACAGACTGGAAGGTTCTCTTTGAACCACATGGTGAGGACATTGATGGCATGACAGACTGTATTTCGGAAGGAACAAGTTTCTAAGTTTTTAAAGGCTCAAAAAATGCTGGCTGTCAAAATCAGGGACAAAGGCTCAAACAGAGCAAGATGAGAGAGGTGTGGAGATGCATGAGGAGAACTACTGGTTACCACACGGCTGGTCAGGTTATTGAGGGGAACGTGGAGCGTGCAAATTATCTTAACACTTTCTTTCACTTTTCTTTCTCTTTCACTTCAGCTCTAATACATGCTGCCCTGATCCCTGGTTCTCCCCCACACAGAAAACAGCCATTACGTCTGCACTCCCCTCAGTCAACATCTCGGATGATCAGGTCAAACATGCTCTGAGCAAGCTCTGCCCCACAAAAGCCGCAAGTCCGGATAAATTCAACTGAAGAGTCCTGAAATCTTGTGCTACCCATCTCTGTAGAGTTGTCAGGCACCTCTTTAGTCTGAGTCTGTTTCTACAGAAAGTCCCTGCCATGTGGAAGAGATCATGCTTAGTATCGGTCCCCAAGGTACCAGTGATCTGCAGCACCGGCGCTCCTCAGGGGACTGTACTGTCTTCTTTTTTTTCACCCTCTATGCATCTCACTCACTCACTCATCATCTATACCGCTTAATCCTGTATTCAGGGTCACGCCTATCCCTATCCTGGAGCCTATCCCAGGAGACTTAGGGCACATGGCAGGGTACACCCTGGACAGGGTGCCAATCCATACACTCACTCATTCACACACTACGGGCAATTTGGGAACACCAATTAGCCTAACCTACATGTCTTTGGACTGTGGGAGGAAACCGGAGTACCCGGAGGAAACCCACCAAGCACGGGGAGAACATGCAAACTCCATGCACACCGAGACGGGAATCGAGGAGATCGCTAGTTCGAATCCTGGGTGGTGCTGTAACCTCTGCAAGCCGGAGGTCTAGAGAGAGCTGTTTGGCCGAGCTCTCTCAGAGGGGAGGTGCTCCCACATTAATCACGGCTCTACAGCCAATCAGGGGCGTCTGTGAGTCCTCCGAGTGTGTTACGCCGCCCCCAACAGTGCGCGAGCGAGCGGTTCGAAAAGATGCGGTCGGCTGGCGTCATGTGGTTCGGAGGAAACACGTGTTAATCTTCGGCCCTCCCGGCTGAGTGGTAGTAGTAGCCTTAATGTGGGAGCCCCCTAGTGATGGGGAGGAATTGGACACGACTAAATTAGGGAGAAAATCGGGGAAAAATCCCCCCCAAAAAAAAAGACACGGGAATCGAGCCTGGCCGGGGATCGAACCTGGACTCTGGTGCAAGGCGAATAGTGCTAACCACTTTAGATATAACTCAGAGTCATGTCATTGGTTCTCTGATGACTCTGTGGTTGTTGGATATATTAAGGAAGATGACATCTATGAGTACCAGTCTGTGGTGGATGACATTTTTGTCTTGTGATGTGTGCGTAATGACCTAGAACTCAACATCAGGAAGACAAAGGAGCTGGTGGTAGACGTCAGGAGGAGTAAGACCCCCTTTGACTCATATATCTGTCCAGTGGACATGGTCTCAGAATACAAATATCTGGGAGTTCATCTCAACAACAAACTGGATTGTTCACTTAACACAACGACACTGTACAAGAAAGGACAGAGCAGGTTGTTTTTTTTTTTGCAAAGGCTCAGGTCCTTTAACGTCTGCAACATGATGCAACACGGGGCTTCAGATGTTCAACAAATCCGCAGTGGCGAGTGTTCGTTTTTATGCTGTGGTTTGTTGGGGCTGCAATATGAAAGTTTCTGATAGAATTAGACAGGACAAGGTTCTTAAAAGGGTCTGATATGTGCTAGGCATGGAGCTTGACGGTTAAGTTTGTGGCAAAGAGGCGGATTCTGTCAAAATGCAATAAACCCTGAACAATCCTTCTCTATAGTGTGCTCTCGGACCAGAGGAGCATTGAAAAAATGGTTGGTATTGAAATAACAAATAAGTCTTAAGCCGTCGTTGGAAGATACGGAAACTCAGTTGTGCGGATATCTAGAGAAAGTTCATTCCACCACCTAGATGACAGAACAGAAAACAGTCTAGATGCATGTCTTGCTTGATCTCTGAGAGATGGTGGGAACAGCTGGGCAAAGCTGGAGGTTCGGAGGGAACGTGCAGCGGTGCAGGGTGTGATTTTACATTAGTAATGTGTTCCGCATTGTTTTAATTGCATGGTTAATTTAACAGTCGACTAGCAGGTTGATGGATAATGTTAAATCCATGTGTGAGAAAGTGCTAAAGCCAGTGTTAAAGGGATAGGCATTATATGTTCATGATGTTAAAAACAACATGTCACAAAGTGTGTGAGTACACCCTACTGTGTGTGAGATCACCTTTTCAAATGGAATTGGTCAGCCTTCATAATATTACCTCTTTAATGTGCTTTTTAATTCCTTTGGGTCTAATACAAAGACTATTTATTTGTTAATAACTAGCATACTGATAACAAGACAAAAACTAGCAAAGTTTTAAAAGCTGTTGGTTAGTATTATGCTGAGTAAAGCCTGGATTAGATGATCAGCTGTGTTGACAGCCTTAACGGTAACCCTAATGGTTAACTCATAAAGAGCATACAGGTAAACAGCGTTTGGATATCTGCAAACAAAATTTAGACTTTGATACTATAAGGAAGGTGAAAGTTTGGATGGAAAGACATGGATTCATCACTACGAGCCTGAGAGTAAATCGCAAAGTATGGAATGGAAACATCTTCAATCTCCAACCGAGAAAAAGTTCAAAAGTCAATCATCAATTCTGCATCAACTGGAAAATTCATCAACGCTTACAGTTTTCTGGGATTCTCAAGGGCCGGTATTGGACCATTATCAGGAAAAAGGTTCAACAATCAACAGCGGTTGTTACAGTGAGACACTTATTGAAGAGCTGAAGCCTAAACTTCTGACTAAACGCAGAGGACCGCTATCTGAGGGTGTTGTGATCTTGTGTGACGATGCATGTCCAAACACTTCTGCCGAACTGTCTTCGTATTAAGGTGTTAAAGTGTCCTCTATAGTCGTGATCTCGCTCCATCGGACTTTAACCCCGGTCCCCTGAAAACATCCCTATGAAGTCGAAGATACACTTCAGATGAAGAAGTGAAGACAGCGGTGCATTCAGTGCATTCTGTCTGGCCTGATTGGTGGAGTGCTCCAGTAAAGGTTGTCCTTGTGTAAGTCTCTCTCATCTCCACAAGAGAACTCAGGATCTCATTTATCATGACTCTTGTGTGACTCTTGGGTTCTTGGTTTCTTCTCTGTCCAATTCCCTGATTACTCAATTTGGAAAGGTGGCCAGATCTATAGGTTGTTCTAAATCTCTTCCATTTGTGAATGATGGCTGTCTACTGTTCTTGCGCATGGGAATTTTATTGTGTCCTTCCCCAGGTCTGTCTATTGACAAAATCCTGTCTCGCAGATCAACAGATAATTCTTAGTTTTCACACTGACATACACCATAAACTGGATTTGTGCATGACGGTGCATTTGTGGCAGCTTTTCCTAATGAGGGAAAGTGAAAGCTTGTTGATGGATAGATGGACAAAGCAAAAAGTATCAAAAAGCAAAGAGATTATGTTGAAAAGTTATGCATTTTTAAACTAAACCCTACAACCAGAGTGGGGAGATTTCTTTTTCAGTTTTCTATAAAAGATTTAATTCATGGGTGACACATTCCACTTGATTTAGTAAATAGAACCATTTTGTACAGTACACAACTTCACATAATGTAAATAGATTGTCACAGAATAAGAAAATGCGAATAACTTTTGACAAAAATGTCAGACAGAAGCATATAATCCGAAATTACATAAAACAGAGAGGCCCCTGTAAATAATATATATATATATTGGCATTTAATACAATGTTTAAACACTTTTTATATAGAAGTTTTCAATACAAATCTTATAATGCCCACATGACATCAAACATTACCCATCTTAATATTATAACTATTTATTTTAACTATTAGTTATTTAGCTAAATATACAGTATTACTATTTCATTTACTTTCAAAATGACATTAAGAACAAGAACAATAAAACTTTTTAATATGTTATTGATTAAATGTGGGATGAAAAAACTGTTGTCCTCAAACATTTAACAGATGAGGACTCATGTCCATTAATCTGCTATACATTATGCTGGAGAAACTTCCAGACACTGCTTTGTGTAGTTAACATCAAAGACAAAAAAACTTTAAAACAAACATCAACAGCCTCCACCAAAGAGTCTTAATAGCATTGTGTCCAACAATGGCCTCCAACAAAGGATTTAATCTGAAACATTCCTCCCTTTCAAATTTTCAACAAACACTACATGAATACAATATTTAAGTCATGAATTTACCACTTATTTTTTTTTATAATAAAAAACAGAACAATGGCCTCCGAGTGGAGCAGTGGTAAAGTGCTCGCGAGTTCGATTCCCGGGCGATGCTGTTACCTCTCACAGCCGGAGGTCTAGAGAGAGCTGATTGGTTGAGCTCTCTCAGAGGGGAGGGATGAGAGGTACTTAGTGCTCCCACATTAATCACGGCTCTACAGCTAATTAGGGGCATCCGTGAGCCGTGAAAAGATGCGGTCGGCTGGCGTCACGTGGTTCGGGAGAAACACGTGATAGTCTTCGGCCTTCCCGGCTGAGTAGGAATGTGGGAGCCCCCTAGTGACGGGGAGGAATTGGACGCGACTAAATTAGGGAGAAAATCAAGGGAAAAAAAAATTAAATAAAAAATTTTTATTTTTTATGATTTCTCCTACCACAACTTACTGAAAAAATGTAATTTCAATTACCATAAAATACTGAGTGCACTGACCGTAATCCAGTAGGGACGAATACAGAATGTTCTCCAAGGAATAAACTGGTCAAAATAACCCAACCAGGTGTTTGAGTTTTTCCCCCCAAAATGATCCTGGATCAGATAGAGTCAGAAGACATATTAAGACTATCATTAAACATACCCCTCGCTTCTTCTGACAACTATAAAACATTAACTTTAGTGAGGATAAATTTAGGATTTTATTTATGTGTGCTAACAAAACACACTTTTCTCATAACATACAGTCGACCATTGGCACAGAATATTAAAACATGAACTCTCCACATCCCCATATCAAAGTGTGATGGTGGAAAAATTCTAATTACAAATATAAAATACTGCCAGTTTTGAGCATGCGCCTCGCTTCAGAAGAATCCAGAAAGTTCGTCATGCCATTTCTCAATTCCAAGAACGCAAAGAACAGACTTGATTTTGAAGTGCACACTTGAGAGTACAGGATGCGTCACACGGTCGCGATATATCATACCATAACTGTATTATAAGATTGCTAGTTAGAAATACCCAAAATGAAATTAATCTGCTGCTTTAACCACTGCAGAGACATCACATCCAGCGGCAGTTTTCAGAAGTTCTTTCCAAGGTGAGGTTGCGTTGGGTGGGGTACATGAGTGCAGAACGCCTGGGCATTGCCTGGAGCTCAAATCTCCGAAAATGTTTGAGCAATTTTTTAAATAGACGCTATCGTCAATAATCGATGGGAGTTTCGAGCTCGACACACACGCATTCTCGCCTAAACAACTCTTAAAACTACACCTTGCGACACAATACCAGTAATATTTCGAACATTATGCAGGCTGCCGTTTGAGAAAACAGACAATAAAGAACAAACCAGTTGTTGGGTCAAAATAACCCAACCAGGTGTTCATTTGTGAATGTGTCTCATTTGACCCAGCATGAGCAACCCAACGGTGCGTTTAAAGTACCCCAAATAACCCAGAATTTTAAACCAGCATAAACAACCCAACAAATTTGTTTACAGAAACAACCCTGCATTTGTGCAAGTGTGACAGTAGATCCAGCCAAACCACTAACCACAAACAGATGCTCAGCAACTAAGTACAATTTCCTAAAGCCGTGGTTTACATCATGTTCATGGTTTTATCATGTTCTACATGTCGTGCAGATGATTCGAAATAAAACACGCCGACTAATGCTCCTTTAAGGTGTCTCAGAACAATTAATCTCAGAACAAATACACATTCCTTGCGTTTCTCAATCATGTGACCAAATCAAAGCGCCGCCGCGCTTTTAAAGGCCGTGTTGTTTTAGTGCTTTTCTATTGGCCAGAATGGTCTCGCGCTTCTCTGGGAACGCATCCGATTGGACACGGCGTTGCACGCGAATGGCTTCCTGTTTCTCTTGGGATGATAATAAATAGGAGAAAGAGGGGGAAAAGTTTCGCGTTTCCATGGATTCCGTATTGTTATCGTTTGTGGAATAAAGAAAAATGGCACGAGCACAGGTCTGTTTATTTGAATCTCTTCTCGTGGTCTTGTTCTTCCTCGGGTTTGTTTCGGGAAGTCGAGAGTTTGAGACTTTGGCGCATTTGCGCGCGAAATCCAGCGATGGAACGCAAACCAGAGCGGTGCTCGAGCTGCTGAAGAGGCTGCTGGGGGAAACCTCGCGGGAGTTCCTGGTCTCCGTGAACGGCTCGCTGTCCTCTGACGGTCTGGACGTGTGCGAGCTGCGGTCAGGGAGAGACCAAAAAGTGGTGGTGACGGGGAGCAGCGGCGTGGCGGCGGCCGCCGGCGTCTATCACTACCTCAAGTACTACTGCAGCTGTCACGTGTCGTGGTCTGGCGATCAGCTGCGCGTGCCCCGACCGTTACCGCGCATCACGGGCGTCCTGCGAATCAGCACGCAGCACAGGTGGGCGGTGACGTCATCCATTCATCTACTGTACATAATACATACATAATACTGTACAAAATACTCATATCTCTACTGGGATGAATTTTCTGTCTGTCTTTCATCACAGCATCATGCGGGGTGTAATGAAACTTTTGCAGTACTTGGGGATTTGATTGAACTTAAACCTTCACCATAAGTTATGAGCAGTTATGTGTAGGGTTGGGTATCGTTTGGGTTTTTTCGATACCGGTGCCAAATCGATACTTTTAAACCGGTACCGGTGCCTAAACGGTGCCTGAAACGATACTTTGCAAAAGCCACAAAATGATGGTGGATGACTCAAGAATACGTTTTTATTGAACAAAAAATTAAATGCTTAAAATTTAACAATATATTAAAAGTTTTAAGTACTAGCTGGAAAGCCATAATTATAAACAGAATCCATGTTACATTAGTATTTTACAAATCGTTTGACCATTTGTTAGTATGAATGCAAGATTTGCATTTTGTAATTAACACTACATTAGCCTACTGCTAACCTGCGGAAAGGCTGCTGTCGTCATCATAATCCTTTTTGCTACAGTTGGTATGACTGGGGCTGGGGTCGTCCACACCAGTAGTGCCAGCTGTTGTCCGCAAGCTGTCAAACACGGTGCATCCCTCTGCTTTAAGTTTATTCCATGTGCCCTCAAATGTTTCATTAGATTTGACGTGTTTCCCCCTTTACACACAACTGCTGTAAAACATTTACTGCACATCGCGGTGTCGGGATCATTTCTTGTGAAATATAGCCACACTTTCAACCGTTTCGTTTTAGACATTTTAACGAAAGTTAATTTAGCAAGTTAAGATAGCGGTAGATCACCTGCTGCCGTCAGAGGAAGTGTAACGCAAGATGCCTTCACGCGTATCTTAGATGGTTTCATTTCCTGATGATTTGTGCTTTTAATTTTTTTATCTAATCTAATAAACTTTTAATCTACAAAAATAAAATGGACAGTAGCATTACTGCAACAATGTTTTGGATTTGTATTATCAAAGCTTTCCGAAGTCCTCAAGATTTTTCTAATTAAGGAAATAATTTATTTTCCCGATCATTTCTGACACCCCATGAATGCAATATTTAAATTTTACTAGCGATCATGTTGAAGAATCTAATGCTTATTACAACTGTGTCATCATCAGAGCCCCAGAGAACAAATGTATTAATCGACAGTTCAGGCATTTAAGTGGCACCGAAATGAGGCATCGAAATTCGCGTTCTGTTTCAGTCCGGTACATACCGGTTATATAGGTACCGGTGCCGTATTGGGCAAGGTTAAAACCAGTTTGTGAAACCGTGACGCTAATAATAAGCAGAGATGTGAAGCTCCACTACGAGATAAAACATAGAAAACATGTCTGCAGCAGTCTGAGGTCAGGGCGTGTAAAATACCCGAACTGAGATCCCAGTGTTATGCGCTAAAATTGAAATGTTTAGTATGAGCAGTTACGTGCCAGGATTTGTCACAGCATCACGCAAAACTGGCTGGTCAGAATTTATTGAAACTTTTGCAGTACTTAGATATCTGACCAAAGTTTACCCTGCACCATAAGTGAAATCAAAATATTAAGTAAAAGCGATGTTATGAACAGTTATGTGTCGGATTTAATAAACTACCTTTAAAAAAGCAACTAATAAGCTACTTGCTAAATGTAAACAAACGACACCAATTTTGAAATAAACAGTGCTGAAGTGAAGTTTAACGCGCTGGAGTCGTTGTAAGACAAACTTTCATCTTTATCCTATCTGCTTTTACGATTTCTCATCTGTGATTCACTCTGCGATTACCGAACAGGGAGTGTATTTGTCTGACCACAGTACAAGTACAACTTGTACTCAAATACTATCAATAATACAATAATTCTACATATATATAACTTGTATAATAATAATTATACTTATTATTATTAGTAGTAGTAGTAGTAGTAGTAGTAGTAGTAGTATTACTAATACAGTAATAATGCAACAATAATATAACAATAATATAATTTACATGTAAGATACTCAACCTCAAAAACATTACTTCTTTGCATTATTAAGTTAGACAGAGTTCTGTTGTACATAAAGACAGACAGACATGTACGTGGGCTTCAACCTGACCTAATAATATCACTGATTACATTAAAGGTTATTTTTAACTTCAACTTTTTAACTATTTCCACTAATTATTTTCCAGTCAACGACGCGTACATCCTCCAGTCCCGTCTTAAACAATGACACATTTCGTAGATGTTAACATCCCTACCTAATTTTCTGTTCATTATTTCATTTCTGCTTGTCCAGGTTTCGCTACTATCAGAATGTGTGCACTCAGAGCTACTCGACCGTGTGGTGGGACTGGCCACGATGGCAGCGAGAGATCGACTGGATGGCGCTCAATGGCATCAATCTGCCCCTAGCTTTCACCGGGCAGGAGGCGCTTTGGCAGAAAGTAATCTAATGCTTACATCATCATCTGTAGTTTATAAACTAGGTCGTAGTTTATGTATAACTTGTTTATAACATATTAAACAGGGTTATTACAGGGTAAGATGTGGGCTGCCCATGAGGTGACAAAAGCATGATTTATTTTTTCTGCATTGTGTAATGATAGCATATTCCTTATCTTTGCAATATTTCCGAGATGCAAGAGTGCTCTTCTGGTAATATTATCTATATGAGGTTTAAATGAAAAACTGAAATCTATAATCACACCACGGCCTTTCACTGCTGCACGTGATGAAACAGAAAGGCCATCCAGAGTTACTGTGTGATCAGAATGCTTACTTCTAGCTGCATGTGGTCCTAGTACCCATACATGTGTCTTGTCAGGATTAAGCAGAAGGAAGCTGAATAGCTTTCAGGTTCTAATGTCCTTCACACGGTCCCCAACTTTATTATGCTGTTTTTTCTTCATCTGGCTTTGCTAAGACATACAACTGTGCTAATACTACGCTTATGATTTATGTTACCCAGAAAAAGCATAGAGAGAGAAAATAGCAATGGGCCTAAAAGCGAACCTTGTGGAACATCAGACCTTATTTTAGTACCTACGGTTCCTACTACATGCTCTAATATATAAAGGAGGTTAGTCTGATCAATGGTGTCAAAAGCTGCACAAGTAGGGTCAAGTAACACAAGCAAAGACACGCTACCCTGATCAAGAGCCGCAACCATAACCTCTTAACCAGAGCTGTCTCTGTGGTATGACATTGTTAGGTTTATTACTGGACCACACATACACTACCATGTCTCTGTTAGTGATGGAAGTAATGACTAGGGTTGGGTACTGAAAACCGGTGCCAATACAGCACCGGTACCTATATAACCGGTATGTACCGGACTGAAACAGAACCCGAATTTCGATGCCTCATTTCGGTATAAATGCCTGAACTGTCGATTAATATATTTGTTCTCTGGGGCTCTGATGATGACACAGTTGTAATAAGCATTAGATTCTTCAACACACATGATCGCTAGTAAAATTTTAATACTGCATTCATGGGGTGTCAGAAATGATCGGAAAAATAAATTATTTCCGGAATTAGAAAAATCTTGAGGACTTCGGAAAGCTTTGATAATGCAAATCCAAAACATTGTTGCAGTAATGCTACTGTCCATTTTATTTTTGTAAATTAAATGTTTATTAGATTAGATAAAAAAATTAAAAGCACAAATCATCGGGCAATGAGACCATCCGTGAATGCAGCAACTAACGTTACACTTGCTCTGACGGCAGCAGGTGGTCTACCGCAATCTTAACTGGCTAAATTAACTTTCTTTAAAATGCCTAAAACTAAACGGTCGAAAGTGTGGCTATATTTCACAAGAAATTATTCCGACACCGCGATGTGCAGTAAATGTTTTACACCAGTTGTGTGTAAAAGGGGAAACACGTCAAATCTAATGAAACATTTGAGGGCACACAGAATAAACTTAAAGCAGAGGGATGCACCGTGTTTGACAGCTTACAGACAACAGCTGGCACTACTGGTGTGGACGACCCCAGCCCCAGTCATACCAACTGTAGCAAAAAGGATTATAATGACGACAGCAGCCTTTCCGTAGGTTAGCAGTAGGCTAATGTAGTGTTAATTACAAAATGCAAATCTTGCAATCATGCTAACAAATGGTCAAACGATTTGTAAAATACTAATGTAACATGGATTCTGTTTATAATTATGGCTTTCCAGCTAGTACTTAAACTTGTAATATAGTGTTCATTTTTAAGCATTAAATTTTTTGTTCAATAAAAATGTATTCTTGAGTCATCATTTTGTGGCTTTTGCAAAGTATCGGTTCAGGCACCGTTTTGGCACCGGTACCGGTTTAAAAGTATCGATTTGGCACTGGTATCGAAAAAACCCTGAACGATACCCAGCCCTAGTAATGACAACTATTATGCGCACACCCCTAAAAAGAAGAATAGCAGTGAGCACCTTACAAAAACAAAAATATGCCAAGAAAAAGGACAATATCACCTATAGTAACAGAATGACAACCGCAACATTCACGAAAATAACCCTCTAGTGGTAACAATAATGTTGTAATAACAACAGTAAATACAACACTAATGACGAAAATATTTATATTACATAATTTATGACAATGACAGCGATCACAAAAATAATTATAAAAATAAAACATTAATAATTATAAAATAAACACTAATAATAAAATAATCTACAAGGACATGAATAAATGCAACTTCATGAAGCACATCAGTAGCAACAACGCTAAAACACTAAGATTTTTCAACTACAGTATGTGTTTTATTTAAATGTTTATAAGACAAAAAAGTTGTCATTTCATAAAGGTCAAATTATTGCGCCACATTGAGCAAAAAAAAAAAAAAAACACTAAGGAAATAAGGAAATATGACATTCCTGGAATTGGGTTAAGAACACTTCAACACTAATGTAGTTGAAAAATCTTAGTGTTTTAGAGTTGTTGCTACTTTTCTTAGTGTTTTAGCGTTGTGATCGCTGTCATTGTCATAAACCTAAAGTCAGCTGATGACCTGAATGTAGTGAATCACCAGGGTATCTCATCTTTGGAGTTTTACTTCCCTGATGGTAATTGTGCAAGAGTGTTTTACATGAGGAATCATTTTTACACATGAACTCTACATCACATCATGTTGTAATCAAAGCTACAGCTGATTGAATAAAATCTTAGCGAGTGTGACTTTTCATTTTTGGCCATGCAGTGTAATTTTCTATGTAACAGTTCAATATTTGTGTCTGAATTGTGTCTGAAAGAAATTGTATCCCAGTCATCCAGTCCAACTCTTAAAATGAGTAAGTATTCAGATTTTAGCGAGTAACCTGCTATGTCTCTCTCACTTCTGTTCCTTTATTCCCTTTCTCTGAATCAGCTTTACACGTCTCTGGGTCTAAATCAAACAGAACTCGATGAATTCTTTACTGGTCCAGCGTTCCTAGCATGGAATCGGATGGGGAATCTGTTTAAGTGGGGAGGCCCACTGCCCCAGTCTTGGCACACCAAACAGCTCTCTCTACAGGTGTGTGTGTGTGTGTGTGTGTGTTTGTTTACATGTTTGAACTTATTCTGTTAAAAACCTGTTGCTCTACAACATAACAATGTTCTAAATGTAGGGATTTAAAAAATGTCATGTTAAAAAAGTCGCTCAAATTAGGATTACTTTCTTCCTCATAGGTTAAAATCTTGGAGCGGATGAGATCATTGGGAATGATTCCTGTTCTGCCGGCTTTCTCAGGGATCGTGCCTCATGGCATTGTGCGGTAAGTCATAACTGATTCCTCTGCACAAGATGTCAAAAATTTGCTTTGTTGAGAGAAAGAGAGTAAGGGAAGTTCAAAACGTGCAAAAGTTTGCACATCTGCAATACAAAATGTATAAGGATAGAATTAATTTGTTATGCTTCTGGTTGGCAGTTATTTTTTGTTATGTTAAATTTCACCCTTCAGCTGTAATATTTACTGACATTTTTTGTCTCCTTTTTTTGGGAAATGTGCCTGATAATTTGTATTGCCGATTACTTTTTTTATTTGCCTATGAATCGAAAAATGAAAATTGCTAAAGTTACATCTACTATTAAACCAAAAAGAAGGAATGCTAACTTTTGTAAGATATTACAAATTCCATTTCTTCCTCAGCTTGTTTCCCAAAGCCAACGTAACCAAGCTGAAGCCATGGAGTCATTTTAACTGCACGTATTCCTGTGCGTACGTGCTAGAACCTCGTGACCCGCTGTTCCAGCGCATCGGCTCTCTGTTCCTGTTGCAGCTGGTTAAAGAGTTCGGGTCGGACCACATTTACAACACAGACACCTTTAATGAGATGAATCCTCCCTCCCCTGACCCAGCCTATCTGACCTCAGTTAGTAGGGCAGTATTCAACTCTATGACCTCAGGTAACCTCGGGCATCCAGATGTCTGTATTTCTTGTTTTATTTAATTCAATTTACATGACTTGCAATTTAAGGAAGCATTTATCTGCAAGTCAGCTGAATGACAACGGCATACATGTTGGCATACATGCTAGCATAGTAAGTTCTGCATACATTTTTTCAATTTCCATTGTTTGAAATGCATCCCAGCTTTAAAATACTAAAATCCGATTAACCTGACCCATGGATTATCCTTAAATTATGCACTACTTAAAAGTTTAAAATCGCTAAAGGGTTACTCTTTAGCTTTTGACCATCTCGTCTTGACTCTTCTCAGCTTCATGCCTTTAAAATGAAACTATATTTCCAGTCCATATCCCCTGGTCTAGTTGCTTAAATGAAATTGTCAAATAAATACAATGTTTGATGAATGCGATTATTTCTTGGTAGTCCACTCATACATTCTTACTTTCTCACAGTGGACCCACAAGCCGTTTGGCTGATGCAGGGTTGGCTATTCATTAACAACCCAGAGTTCTGGAAACCTTCACAGATCAAGGCACTCCTCAAGGGCGTACCTCAGGGGCGTATGATTGTCTTAGACCTTTTTGCAGAGTCCATGCCTGTTTTTAACTTCACCCAGTCCTTCTATGGCCAGCCCTTTATCTGGTGCATGCTTCACAATTTTGGAGGCAACAGTGGCCTGTTTGGCGCAGTGGAGCGTGTTAACTCTGGTCCTTTTGAAGCTCAGAAGTTCCCCGGTTCCACACTTGTGGGCTTAGGCATTGCACCTGAGGGCATTGAGCAAAACCCGGCCATCTACGAGCTGATGGCTGAGCTGGCGTGGCATGAAGAAGCAGTCA
The DNA here is from genome assembly GCA_011419295.1 of Clarias macrocephalus. Taxonomy (NCBI): domain Eukaryota; kingdom Metazoa; phylum Chordata; class Actinopteri; order Siluriformes; family Clariidae; genus Clarias; species Clarias macrocephalus. The sequence continues at coordinate 74,229 of JAAGKR010002338.1, read as the reverse complement.
ATTTGACCGAGTGGGCAGCACTGTACGCATGGCGCCGCTATGGCAACACTAATGAGAGCCTGGCACTTGCCTGGCGTCTGCTGTTTGGGAGCGTGTACAATTGTACCATTCCTGCGTACAAGAACCACAACCGGAGTCCTATGGTGCGCAGACCTTCCCTGAAGATGCAGACGGATATTTGGTACAATCCTGGGGACGTCTATGAGGCCTGGAAGCTGCTGTTGGAAGCGGCACCTTCGCTGAGGTCCGTCGATACGTTCCGTCATGATCTGGTGGACGTGACGCGTCAGGCTGTTCAGCTTCTCACAACACAGTTCTACATAGAAATACGAGATTCTTTCCAGGTAAAACAGAAATCCATGTATTGATTTAATGTATGACTTGCATGGAATTAATATTTATTTATTTTTTTCTTAATGACAAGATGCACCAACTATAACATTAGAATGCAAAACATTATGCCCAGTATTGTGTAGGTTCCCCATGTGGCATGTGGGCAGCTCAGGCTCCTCAGGGCATGACTCTACAGGACCTTTAGGTTGTGCTGTTGTGTTTGGCACCAGGATGTTGGCAGTGGATCCTTTGGGTGCTATGGGTTGCAGGGTGAGGGCTCCTTAGATCGGACTTGTTTGTAAGTCTATGTGCGTCCCCTGGGTGCTTTATTACAGGCCATTTTGGCAGCCTTGACTTCTTTGCCTACTGAGCCCTATGCGCGGTGGGTGGGCTGTGGTGCACTGGGTGTTCTAGTGCCTTTCTATCATGGCCAACATTAACCTTTTTTTATACTTTTTTTGTGCTGCATTGGCTTTTCTGTGGAATTGGACCAGAAGGGCACAATTGAGCCTTTGGTTCGCATGATCCTGTCACCAGTTATATATAATTGATAGTCAGTGTTAATTTTATGTCTGGTTGGTGTACATGATTATTAGAAAAAAAAATCTGCTTTAATTATTTTCATTAGATTTACCAAACAAATATATTTTTTTCACCCTTAACAATTAGGCTCAGAACCTTCCAGAACTTTTGACAGCTGGAGGTGTGCTCATCCACGACCTCTTACCCGAACTGGACCGCCTTCTTTCCAGTGACTCACACTTCCTGTTGGGGGTGTGGCTTGAACAAGCACGATCCCTGGGCATGGATGAGCAGGAGGCAGAGCTGTACGAGCTAAACGCCCGAAATCAAATCACGCTCTGGGGACCTGACGGCAACATCCTGGACTATGCCAGCAAAGAGTGGGCGGGGCTAATGATTGATTACTACATGCAGCGCTGGAGGTTTTTTGTCAGCACTCTCGTAAAGTGCATTGACCAGGGCCAACCTTTCAAGCAGGATGATTTCAACAAGGCTGTGTTCCAAATCGAGAAAGGCTTCGTCTACAACCAGAAGAGATACCCCTCCAGACCGAGTGGGGATACGTATGACATCACTCGGAGGATATTTCTCAAATACTACCCACAAGTTCTGAAGATGCTAAAACCATAAAACCATGTATACTTAATTTTTTAATGAATACTACACATATCTTTTCATCTGATATTTCTTGTCTTATCACAGTAGTTTATTCTCCACATTATGTATGTTTTTCCAAGTCATTATTCTTCAGTTTTACTGTGAATGTACACTTACAGTCTGACTTAATCTGACGTAAAAAAATAAAAAATAAATAACTGTGCCAAATCACATACCCTGAGTGGATGATCTGCTGTGGCGCCCCCTAACAGAAGCAGCTAAAAGAACAACAACAACAAATCAGATGGCGTCTCAGCAAAAGGGGAACAAGCTCCAATCAGACTCCAGCCTTCCAAATCCTGAAGCTTTTGGCCAGAAATGTTTACAAAAGAAAACACACGCACACTATCCTATGGCTAGAGCTTCCGAGTCTAAAATATAATGCAGCAGAGATTTGTATTTACAGTAGCACTTTTAGAGACTGATTGTAAGGCTGATTTATGAATTATTATCTTCTGCAGTATCAGAAGGCTATGGTCAAGGCTTTCACTAATGAGGCGATCAGTGGTCTTGTTTTACACACATTCCAGTGTGAGTCAAAAATTATCTGCACTCCGGCTATATTAAAACTTCTGTTGGCCACACATTCCTACCGGCGCTTTCCGTTCAAAGCTTCTGTCTCCCCAGTCACTGCTGTGCACGTGTGAATGTTTTACATCAGTTCATTTGTAACTGCGGTACGAGTAAAAGTAGATGCCCCACTTGTGATTTGCATGAAAGAAGAGCAGCGTGCAGTAAAAAGTTTTTTGTGATTCTCAAGAGCCAGAATGTGCTGTGATCTCGCATGGTGATGCGCGTCCGCACACTTCTCCCCACACTCTCGACACTTCGTTTTTGAGGTGTTAAAGCACCCTATAGTCCTGATCTCAGACCTTCTGACTTTTTAAAACTGTATGAAAACAGCTCTACAAGTAAGAAGATACACTTCTGATGAAGAAGTGAAGACAGCGGTGCATTTGTGGCTTGCAGCTCAGCGGTAAAACGAAAGCTTGACAGAATTATACATAAAGAGAATTATGTCGAAAAATAAACCATCAGTGCGGGTAATCTTTGTCTCACCCTGCTGTATAATATATAATCATAATGTTTAACGGATGCAGTAAAGAAAAAACATGGACACTTGGTGTTTTGGTGTTTACATCTAGGGTTCGCCTGACTTTTTAGGAATGTGGAAAAAATTTATGAAATGCTATTTTTGTACCATGTTGAATAAACCCATTCTTTTCTATTGCAGATGTCTGTTTTTACTGTCTCATTCCTAGTCGACATTTTAACATTTTAACTTCTCTCCATTTCATACCACATAAAAAGTGTTTTAGGTCCTTTTATTTACATGGAGTCTCTGTGGATGTGTTCAAAATAAAAGCTAAACCAAAGGAAACTGTATCAAGTGCATTAATTTTAGGTCGTATTAAAATATTTAGAGTAGTTTAAATAACTATAATTATAAAGTTAGACGTGGCGTTTGTGTTAAACTTCAAGCTCCATTTATTTCCCACCTCACCAGCACAAGAAGCTAATGTTGCTAATACATTCTGATTGGTTGCGGGCCTCTGAAGAACAGCCAATCAGCAGCCTGAACGACGTCACGCGGTTCGCGGACCGCTGGGTCGAATGGACACGCACGAGCGTACGTTAGAGGAAGTGTGCGTTATGAGCGCGCAGTCGTGATGTAGAGGAATTATTCTTCATCGTTTATATGGTATTTACTTGTTACTTGGAGTGACGTCAGCGTGTAACGCGGAAGACGGAGCACTTCTTGGTAAGTGTTTAATTTTGTGTGGCCGCAGCAGCTTAGCCTGTTAGCGTCACAGAGTGCAGGTTGAGTCCCAAACCGCGTCCTCACTGCACACACACACACACACACACACACGTTCACTAAGTAACATCTGTAACATCTGCACTGCTGTGTGTGGTTTACTTCAGCATTAGAATAAACCCCGCACACTTTACAGACATTAGAGTTTGTTTTATAACTATACCTGCAGTCTCTCTCACTCTGTGTGTGTGTGTGTGTGTGTGTGTGTAAGGAGCTGACAACCCAGTTAGTCAGTAACGTTTATAACAGAAACCCTGCGTTTTACTATGACGTCATTAACTTTAAAACACATAATAGTTACATATTCAGGAGTGTAAAGTCTTCTTTGCACTGTTCTGTCTGTGTGTGTGTGTGTGTGTGTGTGTGTGTGTGTGTCTGGGGGGGGGGCGTGTCTGTCTGTGTACCAACCTGTTTGTCTTTCGCCTGCCTGTGTAACTGTCAGTGTCTGTGCAGTTGCTTCTGTCTCTCTCTTTCTCTCTGTCCATCCAGCCTGTCTGTCTCTCTGTCCATCCAGCCTGACTGTCTCTCTGTCCATCCAACCAGCCTTGTGTCTGTCTATTTGTCTGTCTGTCTCTGTCTCTCTCACCAGCCTTGTTTCTCTCTGTCCCTCTCTGTCCATCCGTCCAGCCTTGTTTCTCTCTGTCCATCCAGCCTGTCTGTCTCTCTGTCCATCCAGCCTGTCTGTCTCTCTGTCCATCCAGCCTGTCTGTCTCTCTGTCCATCCAGCCTGACTGTCTCTCTGTCCATCCAGCCTGACTGTCTCTCTGTCCATCCAGCCTGACTGTCTCTCTGTCCATCCAGCCTGACTGTCTCTCTGTCCATCCAGCCTGACTGTCTCTCTGTCCATCCAGCCTGACTGTCTCTCTGTCCACCCAGCCTGACTGTCTCTCTGTCTATCCAACCAACCTTGTGCCTGTCTATTTGTCTGTCTGTCTCTGTCTCTCTCACCAGCCTTGTTTCTCTCTGTCCCTCTCTGTCCATCCGTCCAGCCTTGTGTCTGTCTCTCTGTCCATCCAGCCTGACTGTCTCTCTCTGTCCATCCAGCCTGACTGTCTCTCTCTGTCCAGCCAGCCTGACTGTCTCTCTCTGTCCAGCCAGCCTGACTGTCTCTCTCTGTCCAGCCAACCAGCTTTGTGTCTGTCAATTTGTCTGTCTGTCTCTGTCTCTCCCACCAGCCTTGTTTCTCTATCTCCCTCTCTGTTCATCCGTCCAGCCTTGTGTCTGTCTCTCTGTCTATCTGACCAGCCTTGTCTGTCTCTCTGTCCATCCGACCAGCCTTGTGTCTATCTGTCTGTCTGTCTCTGTCCCTCAGACCAGCCTTGTTTCTCTCTGTCTATCTCTCTGTCCATCTGACCAGCCTTGTGTCTGTCTCTCCGTCCATCCGACCAGCCTTGTGTCTGTCTGTCTCTCTGTTCATGCGACCAGCCTTGTGTCTGTCTGTCTCTCTGTCCATCCGACCAGCCTTGTGTCTATCTGTCTCTCTGTCCATCCGACCAGCCTTGTGTCTGTCTGTTTCTCTGTCCATCCGACCACTCTTGTGTCTGTCTCTCTGTCTGTCTCTCTGTTCATCCAGCAAGCCGTCTGGCTGATTGTCTCTCTCTCCAACTGGCCAAACTTCATTTGTCTGTCTCTGTCCAACTTATCAGCCGTTTTCCTGTCTCTCTGTCCATCTGACCACCATTCTGTCTCTCTACATACAACAGCTGTCTGTTTGTCTCTCTGTCCATCTAACCAGTGGTGTTGTTTATTGTAGCTGGACTGAAAGTGGACATCAGTCTATAATGTCGATGTTCAGCACAGGTGTGTTGGTCCTAACCTCCCCTCTCCACACCCTCCCGCTCCGCCTCGCTCCCGCCCTTAAGTCGGCGGCTAAGCTGGTGGAGCGCACCCTGTACGTTCATCTCCACCCGGGTCTCAACCTGGGCACAGGCTGCCCGCCTCGTCCGGTCTTCATCCCCCCGTCCGTGGATCTCCCGGGCCTCATATCGCGCCTGTACAGCAACGCGGCAGACGTCTGCGCTCACCTGGACGTGCGTCTGCTCCTCGCAAACATCTGTGCCCACCAGGACGTGACCCTTAACCCTTTCCCCTCGCCTCAGACGCTTTCCCATTTCCCAGAGGTCGTCATGACAGATTTCCCGGTGAGAGACTCGGGGCAGATGTCTCCGGTGGCTCGTTGCCTTCAGGTTTACGCCGGAAGCTGCTACGTGTGCGAACCCGGCCTTTCCTCCGTCGTCTTGTGGCCTCAGCTGAAGGAGGCGGTGGAAGAGCAGGAGGAAGTCGAGCAGGAAAACCTCTCGAAGCCTGTAGAGACGTATCGAGACGTGGTGGTGGGCGGAACCTTTGATCGTCTGCACGGTGCTCACCGGACCCTGTTGAACATTTGCTGCTTGATGGCGAATAGACGGTTTCTGATCGGAGTGTGTGATCAGGAGCTGCTTAAAAGTAAGTAACACACTTTGTGTCATTATGAGAAAGTAATGCACGATGAGGGAGCGGTGATGTAACTGTTACCACCATGATGTCGTCGTGTTGTCTTTGTCCAGGTAAGGTGTTGAAGGAGCTGATTGAACCGTACAGTCGGCGCGTGCAGAAGCTCCAAGAGTTCCTGAACGACGTTAAACCGTCCCTGCAGTACGAAATCGTCCCGCTGTCCGACCCCTTCGGCCCGTCTGTCAGCGACGCCGAGCTGGAGTGCATCGTGGTTAGCGAGGAGACGCGGCGGGGCGGCGAGGCCGTCAACAGGAAACGGGTAGAAAACGTAAGCGTCGGAATAGCTAACCTCAAACCAGATCGTCACAGCTAACTGTATAAAAGCAGCACGGCTTGTGTGTTTGTATGACTTGTATCCCTAAATATCGGTTGTACAGGGGCTACGAGAGCTGGTGCTGTACGAAATTCCTCTTATTAAAGATGCGCATCATGCAGACATCGAGGAGGAGAAGATCAGCTCATCGAGCCTGCGCACACGCCTGCTGGGCACGCTCCTCGTCCCTCCCACCGTGAATAACTTTTTTTTGTCTAACATAAAGCATTAAAATTTTTTCCACTCACCTTACGCTACTCACGGTATGCCCTGCTGTCTCGCCCGCACCAGCCTCGCCCCGCGCTCCCTCAGCTCCCGTACGTGATCGGACTGACCGGGGGCAGCGGGAGCGGCAAGAGCTCCATCGCCCGCAGACTGGAAGGATTCGGCGCCGTCCGGATCGACGCCGACCAGCTCGGGCACGAAACCTACCGACCCGGCACAGTCGCCTATCACAGGATAGTGCAGGAGTTCGGCTCAGGTGAGGACGCAGGAGGCGGGACCGTGACCGTTTTAATGTCACGAGCTTGTCATAAATAGTCCCGTACACCTTCAGTGTCTGTGTGTCTCTCACGTCAGATATGGTGAAGGAGGATGAGACCATTGACAGACGAGCTTTGGGGAGGATGGTGTTCGGAAACCAGGTGATGCAGTGAAGCCAGGAAATTTGTGCGCAATAATAATAAAATTAGTAATAATGGAGAAATTTTACTGATGTGTGTTTTTTCCAGGAGCGATTAAAAGCCCTGACTGATATAGTATGGCCTGAGATTGCACTTCTAGTTAAAGAAAGATTACAGCAAGCTAAAAAAGATGGTAAGCTTCTGTTTTAACGATTTTCTTTAATCATTTCCACACCTCTTGATATACACCCAAAGATTTAATTCAACCACATTTAGCTTTGATTATTTAAAATGATTCCTTATAGTCTCAAAACTACACTTTCACCTTCAATATGGCGAAGAAACCCTCCATAGATGTGATGTGCTGGTGATTCAGTACATTCAGGTCGTCAGCTGACTACATTTTATTGCCACATAACGTTGCTGAGTCTCGACCTGAGCGACTGAAGCGACCCCAGATCATAACACTGTCTCCAGAGGCTTGTACAGTGGACACTATGCATGATGGGAGCATCGCTTCATGTGCATCCCCTCTAACCCTGACACGCCCATCACTCTGGAATAGACTCAGATTTACATGACTTTCTCCATCTCTCCAAAGTCCAATCTTTATTCTCCCTAGCAAATTAAAGCCTTGTCTCACGGAAATGGAAACGCTCTTACTTCCATTGTTAAACACGGCTCTGGTTTCTCCTGTTGATTTTTTTTATTTTTTGTTTTACCTTCATCTAACTTCATCACGCGTATGAGTGATGTCTGTTCATGATTCGCATTTCTTCCAGTTTACAAAGTTGACAGGTGAGCACTAATGCGTTGAAGGCTTCTTAACCCAGTTCAGACAATTTCACTTTTCCTTAGTTGTTTTCTTTGCTCGATGTGGCACAATAATTTGGGGCAGAGTGCACATATATATGAGCTCTATCATATTTTACATGTTTTTTGCCGTTTATGTATATTTTCTGTTCAAAGGAAGTTGTGTCTCGTCACAGGGAAGCGCGTGTGTGTGGTGGATGCTGCCGTGCTGCTGCAGGCCGGATGGACAGACATGGTTCATGAGCTCTGGGTGGCCATTATACCAGAGGAAGAGGTCGTAGAACTTCTCACCTTTCCCATTAAAACTCGCCAAATTCCGTCCCATCTTTTAATGTTTATACTATCGCTCAACAGTTTGGGATCACTTAGGAATTTTTATTGTTTTCCAAGGAAACACGCACACGAAATTAGTCTGAATAGAAAATATAGCGAAAGAACAAGACATACTGACATTGTCAGAGTTAGCAATAATGATTTTGATGGAAATGAAGAATGTGATGTTCAAACTTTTAGCTTTAATAATAATAATAATAATAAAAACACCATTTTGCAGCAAAATGCAGACCAGGGGCATTTTTTCAAGATAATCTGATGAGATTTCAGGCCGTGCTTCCTCTCACATGATGGCTTGGCCTGATGGAGTCTTCCTCCGTACTGTACGGTCACGCTGCTCCCACAAAGCAGCGGACATCCGGAGACGTGCCAGCCGCCCCATTACAGTCAGAACTCCAGAACTTTGATTGTTTCTTTGTGACAAAACTGTTTGTGAATTGCTTGAAAATGTGTTTTTCTTTTGAAACAAAGAAATTTTCAAGTGATCCCAAACTTCTGAGCCGTAATGTAACCATCTACCCACTTACATCCTTTCTGATTCACCTTTTCTTTCCCTCAATCCTGTCCCTTTAGGCGGTGCGGCGTATAGTGCAGCGGGACGGCGTGAGTGAGCAGGACGCGCTGAGGAGGATCCAGAGTCAGTGGTCTAACACGCAGCTGGTGGAGCAGGCCAACGTGGTCCTGTGTACACTGTGGGAACCGGACGTCACTCAGAGACAGGTACACGTCACGTCCACGCAGCTTTTCACTAATGCTTTAGTCACGTGATGTGTGTCATCATGCTGGATTACAGAATGTCTCGTGTGTGTGTGTGTGTGTGTGTGTGTGTGTGTGTGTGTGTGTGTGTGTGTGTGTGTGTGTGAATAAATCTGCAGGTCAAAAAAGCATGGAATTTACTTCAAGATCGGATACAGCAGGAATAAAAACGGAAACCTGATTTCAACCGAGAAGACCCTCACAGACGCACACACGCAAACACACACTACATTGCAGGTTGACGGTACATGTCTGGACATTTGGACGGAGTGTTTAAGATCAAGTGTGTCTGATTTGAGTCTTCGAACAAATCCAATCACTTTTTTTCTTTTAAATAAGTTACGGAAAGAGCGCGGTTTAGGAGTCATGGGGGTTATGAGGAATCTCTTGACGTTTTTAAGCAATTTAAGGGTGTGTTGGTGACAATATCATGTAATAAATAGTTTGTTTTGTTTCCTTCATTTGATCATCTGGACGATTTTGAATCAGCTCTTAACTGAGAACAGCTCGAGGGAACTGAAGCATCTTTAACCCTGACTGATCCATCAAGTCGTGTCTGATTGTTTAAGGTTTTCATTTGAAATCTCTTTTTGACTACGAGGCAATCGAAGGATTTTTTTTGGTTTTTGAAATCTAGCGTCTAGTCGGGTGATGTCCAAATGTGAAGAATTTTATAACATGGCAGAATAAATAACTCAAGTTACAGTGGCACCGTGGTCTGACTTGCATCTTTCCAAACCGTAGATGGTGATGAGCTTTTAAAAACACATGACTAATGTTTGTGATACGCAGCGAAGACTGAAGAGACTATTCTGTCGCTGTTTCCTGTCTGATGATGAGCCAAGAGTTGGCTTCTGCAGAATCCAGAAATAAACCCGAACCCATATTCGGTGGACGCGAGGCAGGAATGGGCGGGGTTACGGAAGATTCCTTAAGATAATAAAATTCTTTATTAAATGAAAATCTCACATCGTCATAAGTTTTATATAAAATTACAGCTCAGTATATGTGTACACACACTCATCAACCACTTCATCAGAAATGCAACTTCCTGTTGTTATCCAGTCGACTGCATGAACGTAAACAGCTACAGTCCTGTCGAAATGTTATCTCAGTGACCGAGAGGCTGGGTTTAGGACTTCAGCAGCTGCTGCTCTGATGGAATTTTCATACATACATACAAAAAAAAAAAAAAGTTCAGTTCCAGTGCGAGCAGAACCACATTGTCTGTAAGAGCTGGTCAGAGCTGGCGGTTCAAGATGGCCGGAAAGCTCCGGTAACTCAAAACAGTCACTCTTTACAAACATGGTGAGCAGAAAAGCATGTCGAACCTTTAGATAGACATGGTAACTTAATCAGGTGCCCGGGTGTCTTATCAGTGGACGCTGTGAACATTTAACTTGTATAATAAAACACAAATGTGTCCTAAAGTGATAAAAGTGGATTAAAAACAAATCTCTCCATCTCCAGTGAATGGTGCATCAAAAGAATTGTGTCAAGTGCATTGTGACCGGTGAGGACCTTAATCCTTAGTCCAGTTGCGTTTCTCCGCTGCACGCTGTGTTCCAAATCTTTGAAAAAAAAAAGTGCTTTTCCTTCTCGTTTTCTTTACAGCTCCACACCACTAGTTGGCCACAGTGAGCCTGGCCGAACACAGCGCCTGCCCAAGGTGATTAGAGGCTCGAATCTGGTACATCCCAGAATCACTGGGTTGCACCTCCGTCAGAGTGAGCGTACACAGCCCGTCCGCTTTGTACTCGATCTGCATGCGGTCCGTCTCCTCTAGGGGCTCGTCGCCAAGCAGCCACACCACTTCCGGGTCGGGATAACCTAAAGAAAAATAAAAGAACACACACTCTAGGAACTCTGTAACTCTTTCCGGTCATATAGATTTCGTCCCGCTGTAGGTGTAAACAACATGCGGAGTCTTGTCACCTTGGACGACGCAGGCCATGTGTACAGTAGAGCCGCACGGCTCCGTCAGGTCGTGAAGGGTTTGCGGGAAATTCGGCTCACTCCTCAGCTGCGTCTCCAGAGCCATAACCGCCTCTTCGGCCTCCTTCGCCAGACTCTTATCTTTGGCGGAGACTAAACACCAGGGTGATATTAGTGTTCGTGACAAACAGGTACATGGATTTTTACACGCGCGTGCGTTTCTTACCGTTAACCTGACTGGAAGGAGATTGAGAATCCGAGGCGTCCGACTTGTTAGACAGGTTCGCCATCCTCTTCAGCGCCAGCACGGCTTTACCGGTTCTCTGCAACAACGCACCGCAAAATCAAAACGTAGAATCCAACACTGAAGAAATTAGGAATTAAAGTCTGGTGCGTGAGCTGGACGAACCTGCCACCTTTGCCTGGCGAGGAAACGCCGCATCTTGTCTTTGTTGAGGGTTTTTGTGACTCGCCTCGAGCACGCGGCCATCCACGGATGAGCCAAAGCCTGCTCGCATGACAGCCGCTCCCTGCGCATGTTCGAGACACAAAGAAACATTGTTTTTTTTGTTCAATACAACGGGACCAAAAAAAGCATTCCCAGATTCCAGCTGTTGTACGTTACAAGACCTTTTGTTCTTCTTCAGCAGCTGGCAAATAAAAGCCTTGGCCTCGTCGGTGATGTCCTCGAACTCGGGGTCGAAATCCCAGGTCGCGGCGGTGACCAGCGCGAGAGTCTCATTGTCCGTGCTCCCCTGAAACGGCGACTCTCCGCTCAGTCTGCCCGCGAGCGAGACACAAGGAGATTACACACAAACCCAGATCGCAGGTTAAAACGGAAACGCGCGGGAAGGTACGTACAGGATGTAGCTGATCACCCCGATGCTCCACATGTCCGTCGCCAGGTCCACAGGCTCGTAGCTGACCACCTCCGGAGCCACAAACTCAGGCGTGCCGTGCATCACCCTAAGAGGGTTTCCAGGTTCTGCGGGAAGAATTCAGGGCAATCAAAAGTTAATTTTTTTAAAACTTATTTAGCAAATGCTGCATGAAATAAATAATAAATGTTATTTTTATTTTAATAACTGATTTTATTTTAGTCGTCAGTTGTTATTCATTGAATTAACCTTTGGCTTCAAGACAAATCACAGGTTTATGTAAAATATTACATAGTTCCTATTAGTGCTCCTTTAACAATAGGACCTTCCCCACGTGAGGAATTTTCCCATGATGCCGCACTCACCGAGCTTCCTAGCCAGGCCGAAGTCGATGATCTTTATGAGCGTCCCGGTGGCGTTGAGGCACACTATGTTCTCGGGTTTCAGGTCGAGGTGGACGATTTTTTTGCGGTGAAGATACAGGACGCCCTCCAGGATCTGCCGCATGTACTGCATGCTGTTGGGCTCCGTGTGCTCAAAGTTATCGTCCACGATGCGCTCGAAGAGCTCGCCGCCGGCGATGCTGGAACACATCAACAGGTGATCAGACGTGTGGAGTCGAGGGGGTACAAGAGGCCAAAGCGCCACCGCTTCGTAATACTCACTACTCCATGATCAAGGCGATCTCCGAGCGGGTGTCGAACGCGCCCAGGCACTGCACCAGCTTCGGATGGTGCAGCTCCTTCATCAGCTTGATCTCTTCTCTGGCTGCATCTTTATCCTTGGACCCGATCGCACGGTAGAACTTCCCGGCACACACCCGTCCCGTCTCCTTATGGGTCAGCCGGAACACCTGGCCGAACTTTCCTCTGGGGGGGGGGAATATTTCCGACTACGGCGTGAGATCAGTGTTTTATAGAAATTACAAATGTGTGTTTATCGCACAAGTCGCTCGAGGACATACTCACACTCCTAGCTTTTCATGGATGTCGTAGCAGTCTTTGACTTTGTGCACTGTGTCAACAATGACCTCGCCTTGTGGGAGAATCTTCTCCTGTTGCTCGCCTTGAGGTGGGGGAACAGAAAAACAAAACAGTGTTTCGGGTTAGAGTTATTCTTCTGCTTGTCAAGGAAGATGTGTTTTTAAAGCCTTTATTCACATTTTACGGAACAGCTACTAAAAAAGGAAGGCTGTTTTACAATTTGCATTACGCAATCACAGATCTTGCTCAAGTCAACCCGGGACTTTTGATGGTGCAGAATTCAAGAGTAAAAACCTTCCTACTCCCTGCACACAGCGTTTCATTAGTGCTTAGAATTGTTTCGATCATCAAAGGCATTACAGGAACTCAACTGGGAGTTACTGTCACGTCCCCCAAACAGTCCTGGGAGTTCCTGGGAGGCCAGTGTTTTAGATATTGAGAAAATGAGAAAACTTTCTACCTTGATGGTAACCAAGCACGAGTGAAACGCTGGGATAAGTGCATTAGTGTAACAGGGGTTTATATAGAGAAATAAAGAGCTTTTAACTCTCATAACTGTCTTCTGTTATTCTGCACAATCAAAAGTCCCGCTTGGACTTGGACGACCCCTTGCAGTTTGGCTTTGGCTCAGATTGTTATCTGTAGCTAGGGCATACCTGCTGTATCCATCTTAATGAAGTCCGACTCTTCACTCGGGTCGCTGACCCCCACGGCGTTGCAGGCTCGTACTCGGAAGCGGTACTCGCCCTGCGCGCAAAGTCCAGAGCGAACCCGGTACGTCGTGTCCTTACACTGCGAAGTGAGCACGCTCCAGTCCTCGGATTCACCTGGACCAACACTTTTCATCTCTACGACATAATCTGTGATTTGTGAACCGCCATCATAACCCGGCCCACTCCAGGACAGAACCAAAGAACTGCGAGTCAGCTGGGAGACAAACGGACACGACGCCGGGCGTTCCGGACGATCTGAGGAAACGATGGGATTTGATTTTTAATTTTTTTTTTTAAATCAAGAACTTAAATTGACAGTTTGACCATTCCTAATGTAAAAAAAAGAACTGGATTCGTTTTCACACCCCTAATGCTGAGAACGACTGTATGTTGAGCGAGGCCGTGTCGAGTTCGAACAAAGATCGTGTAGCTTCCAACGTCCACAGGAACCACTTCAGAAATGGTCAAGACGCTGCCCGTCGTGCTGCTCTCTATGCGGGTGCGATCACCGTCCACCACAACCTGTCGGGAAATTCAAACCAGGGAAGGACATGGTGCGTTTATACATCTGACATTAGTGGATTTTTTAAGATGATGTTACGGTGGGGAAAAAAAAAAAAAACATCTCTCTTTCTAGTTACGTTTAAAAACATGAATTACTGATTTGGACGTCCAGTGAACGACATACAGTATATTCAAACAGTGCTAATGACAAAACCTTGAGACCTTTTTCCTGTTGTGGATCCAGCAAGACGCCGAAGGCCCCGAACTTCTGTAGGAACAAGAAAGCTGTGCCGTCTCCCCAACACACACCTGCACCTTCTCCACGGGGTCCACGAACTCAACCGCAGGGCCTGAGGAAGGTAGAGAGAAATGATGGGATGGATGGAGGTGATTTCATTTCAGGACATGCACTACAACAGGAGATAGAAATGTAGTGATTAGGAGACTGTCTGGGAGTCACCGCTGCTTCTGCATATGTACATCTAAAAACATTGTATTTGGTTTAACCATACAAAAAACATTATATGTTGCGGTATCCTATAGAGCCACAGCTCCAGCATTTAAATTAGTACCGCTTGTATGATTTTTGTCATTCCTTGGAACCTTCTCGCCAGGGTTCTACCCAATGTACCACTGCCGAATTATCCAGCCTATACAAAACACCCTCAGGTTGAACCCGATTTCACAGTGGCATTGTGAGGAGATCCAGCTATGGTACTTCTGCCTGCAGATCAAGGCTATACCTCGACCACACACTCTTTGCATCACTGTGTACAAGTCTTGTACACGCCTCCCTTTTCTGACCAAGTTCTTCACCAGCTTAGTCAGTATCGCATGATTTGACTGAAGATAGCCCAGTAATTGGATCAACCAAGTTAATAATCAATGACGTATGACTTTGTTGAAGGTACCCAAGCACAAAAAAGGGATCTATGTGGTTTTCTTTTGGCCAAACTGCTGGTTCCTTTGTCTGAATATCCACAGAAAGTGTCTCTGACCCAAACGCTGACATTTGGATTAGGGTTGTGGTTTTTGGGTACTGTGGGTTAGTTGTATGATTAAAAAAAAAAGATTAAAAAAAAATATCATATCATGAGTCATCTCATGATCATCTAGTTTTACAGCAAATATCCATTATCTAGGTATAACGATTATCTTGTGTAGGTTGATGGACGGCCTGGAACCAACCCGGGGCAGTATGGGTACTCCAATCAGCTTATACTGTACAGGAGGAAACCACACAAACACACTCAAACAGACCGTGAGATTTGAACCCCCAACTCTGGAGGGGTTCCATTTCTTTATTTAAATAAATAAATAAATAAATAAATAAATAAATAAAACCTTGCACAATTTCCAGTGGGATGTGGACTGTCCTAGGAAAGTGACACAAACTTGTTTGGGATTAAAAGAACCTTTATTCTGGGTTAAAGAAGCAAAAAAAGTCTGAGAAGTTGAGAAGTTAGAAAAACCACACGTGACACAACCGTCAAGCTTTTCACAGTCATGAGTGTCAACATGAAACTTCTGCTGCAAAACCCATATCACAGCCTTAAATCCTCTGAACGCACTGAACTACAGCTCCGATGAGAGCTTTCACTGCCGCTGTGAAGTTCACACGTGCCGAGACGTTACGTTTCTGCAGACGCCCGGCTAGATTGTTTCAAAAACGCAGCTGATTTCATTCTTTTAGCAAATGGAAGGAAAGGAAAAAGGAAGACGACCAGGCCTGGTCCAGAATTTAGCACATGGCTAATACTGCATACTGACTAGCTGGGAAACGTGGATATAGTAGCTGTAATTCTTGTTACCTAGCGCGCGCGCGCTCGCTAAAATAAACTGCTAATTTGTTTTTGAAAAACAAATAGTTGAGGTGAGAAAATGCGAGAAGGTGAACATTTCGAATGCTGCTAGTCACTTAAGTTTGCTAGCACTACAAAACAGCTGCTACCAGACTTCAGCAAGGTCAGAGTTGTTTGTAAAACACCAGAACTATTGTGTCCACACCATTATGGTGCACAAAACTCATTGTTTTCTGTGAAGTCATCTAGACAGTGAACATTGTAGAAAACCAGCTGTGACAGAGAAAGAAACATGGCGCACGTGACTCAACATGCCTTCAAGTCAAACTCCTCAACACACTCACCTGCTGCTCCACAGTCGGATCTCCTCTTGGGTTTGACAGCTAAAGCGTGGACGAACAACAAACCAAACCAAACAGGTTAAAAAGACAATTCAGGTACAGGTGAATCAGTCATGTGACCTCCAGGGAAGTGTGGGTAATGGCTAAAAGGCCTGAACTAAAAAGTGAATAATAATAATAATAATAATAATAATAATAAAAGTTTTGTTGAGTAGCCTTAGCTAGACACTTTGCTTTATTTCATTGCCATTTCAAGACACCGGAATATATAGAATTCCTCTCCATAGTCATTTTATACATTTATAGTATTGATTACAAAAAAAGAATCGTTTTAATTTTCGTTTGGTCGATGTTGGTTGTTGTCGTGCGTCATTTGACTAATCAAAGATCACAATATAACGATGGCTTACTTGTAAAATACAGTCAGTTCATTGTTACAATCGGTGTTCAAGTCAAACCGGGACTTTTGATTGCGCAGAATAAAGAGTAAAAACTCCCTGTATTTCTCTATATAATCCGCTGCTGCACTAATGCACTTATCCCAATGTTTCACTGGTGCTTGGACACCATCAAGGTAGCAGGTTTTCTCTGTACACCGGAGTTGTGATCAGACCGCCTGCTTCACATCTGTAACCCTCCTTCAATTTCCCCAAACATGTGGAAATGGCTGGGTGCGAGTGGTGTTGGCGAATGTTTGTGTGTACAGTTCCCACGGACGGATCCGTCTCTTGGACAATTTGGCGACAAGTTATGTTGTATGTATTTTCAAGGATCGGGTGCTGAATGTTCACGGGAACGACTGCAGTGGACGCCAAGCCACCTCGTCCAGGATCGTCATACATGGACATACTTGAAACCTTATTTAAAACATTTGCACCCGACTGAGCATCTCATCGTCGTACTAAATGTCAGTTGGTTTTATGATTTCATTCACGGGGAATTTCAGCACGAGTCCCGGTTTGACTTGAACGGCCCTCATATTTTGTGCTGTTGAATGTTGATATCCGAGCTTTTACATAAATGATCAGAAGATACTTATATACATACTTGTCTGGGTTACTGTATGCATGCAGTAAATAATTTATATATGATCTTGCTGTGATGGTGTTATCAAAAAGTTTATTATTTTCCAGGGACGGCACGAGTTGTATGTGTTTGAATGTTTACACCACAGCAAGATATTAATTAAAGAACATGTCAGACTTTTTATACGTTCATAATTGCTGTAAAGCATTTCATAGACGAGGTTCTGGTATCTCTTATATTACACCAGACAGATCTCTCTCTCTCTCTCTCTCTCTCTCTCTCTCACACACACACACACACACACACACGCACACACTTCTTCCACCATACACTAATCTGTTTGCCCTCAAACTCGAGTTCAAAACTCATAGTCTGTCAATTAAATAGGATTAAATCTAGTCACAAGTCACCATGACTCAGTCTACTCTAGTGTCGTTCTACCAAAACCATTCAAGAGCATTTAACTGGAATGGTCCAAAGGTCTAATGGTCCTTCAATCATCCCTAACTGACCTTTACATGTGTCCACATCTGTATTTTCTTGGTCTCTCTTTGCTGTGCCGTTCTCCTCGCTCCTCACCCCACATCCTGCAGCCGGAGACTCTCTTGCTGGCTTGATCTCCATGGTAATGGTGGTCTTGTAAGTCTTCGTCTCAGCACCTCCATCGCAGTCCATCTTTCGCAGAGTTACTGAAGTTCCTCAGGGCGATTAGACAGCAGTTTTATGTACACGCCGCCCCTCTTCCTGTTGTGTTTCCTGCCCGGGGTTGCTTCATTGTCAGCGCAGAGACGACTGTAAACGTGTTCTGTCAATGTATGTGCGTGTGTGAATGTGTGAGTGTGTGTGTCTGAACGTCTCACTAATCATGCTGTGCCTTCCTTTCATCTCGCATCAGAATGAAGCTGGGCGTGTCTTCAGCACCGAAACACTGTGGGCGTGTCGTCTGAGAGGGCGAGAGAGAGAATAGGATGAGCTACACGGGTTTCGGAAGCGGCCTGAGATTAATTAGATTTAAAAGTAATTACAAAGGAAGGAACAAAAATTAGGACAATACGCACGAACAGCAGTTGTTACATTACCAGAATGTTGAGTAGCTGGTCGGATCGCGCTCATCTTCCTTTGATCAGACACAATACATCCACATCCTCCTTACACACACTTTTGTTGTATTTGTGGGTGTGTGTGTGTGTGTGTGTGCATGAGGTGCTTTTGTTAAGTGTTATGCAAATAGGTATGATGGACGTTCAAGTCAAAGGGGGACTTTTGATTGTGTAGAATAACAGAAGCATGTAAAAAATAATTTTTAAAAACTCCCTTTATTCCTTCATATAATCCTCTGCTACTCTAATACCATCTATACCATCACTAGAGTTACACTAGTGTTTGGATACCATCAAGGTAGGAGGTTTTCTCAGTACGCCGGAGCCATGATTCATGTCTGAAACGCGTGAGGTCGGGGTATGTGGCAATAACGTTGGTGAATGATTGTGTGTGTATAGTTCCCACAGACAGATGCGCCTCGTCCACCAGTTGGCGACAAGTTTTCTGTCGATCTCGAGAATCGCATGGCCTTCTTTAAAACGTTTGTTCCATTCAAATGATTTACTTGGGGCCGCGAGTCTCATCGCCGCACCGTTCCTGTAAATGTTGTTTATGCCTTTATTCACCAGAAGTTTCCTCGCAGGTCCCGATTTGACATGAACGTCCGTCGTAGATTCAGGATATGCTCTGAATAAGTGCGTATTCAAATCTCTGGGAATTCCCAGAGCCGAGTGTTCACAACGCACACTAACGGACCTTATCGAGCAAGCAACTGCACCACACATACTACAGATGCATGTAGTGCCAAAATCCAGACACAGTGACACTAGGGTGCAATGAACAGGAAATTTCACACGCATACCACAGATGCTCGTAAACGCATAAACAAACCCATTTCTGAAAAATTCCTAAGAACTCCGGATGTGCTGATCATAATCTGGCATTTATGGAAGAGCTAATTGTGCAGCATCCTGTTTTTTTTTTTTTTTTTTTTTTTTGTTCAAGGGCACAGGAAATAAAACATCAACATGGACATGTGAGAAGACAGCGACGTGACAATAGCGTGACGGTTGTGAATCAGCATTCCTATTGCTTACACTGTTTCTGGTGCAGTACAGCGTTCTTAAAGTCTCTACTTGGATTGATCTGATTTGTCGGAAAAATAAAAATCACTTATTGTAGAAGGAGTCTCCAGTTCCAGCACTCATACGAGGTGGTATCAAAAAGTTTGGAGACTAGTTTTGTAACACGCCATCAGATGGCGGCACAAGGCCGCGCACACAGTCACAGGGAGCGCCGACCTTCATAAGTCAGCGTGCCAAAAGACATCGTCCTGTGTACGTCGGGAGCTGTGCGACTGGTGCTAATCTGACCATGTGTTGTATCACGTCTGCAATATCATCATGGACAGCAAGTTAGAACAAAGAACGAAGGTGAAATTCTGCGTGAAATTGGACACATCTGCCGCAGAGACGTTGGAGATGATTCGGCAAGTTTACGGTGAAGCTGCCATGAGGCGTCCCAGGTGTTTTGAGTGGCACGCAGGCTTTAAGAGCGGAAGAACATCACCGGAAGACGACGAGACCTTTGAGAATTGTCGAAACCACTCGGACATTCACCCTCCGTTGTCGGCGGGTCGTCCAGAACAGTCCAAACAATCCTCACGTATGATTTGAAGAGGCGCCGTCTTGCCGCCAAGTCGGTCCCCAGGCCGCTGACCCAGGAGCAGACGGAACATCACGTGTACCCCGTCAGCGTTCCGCGGATGACCCGTCCTTCATGTCGAGGATCGTTAACGGTGACGAAACTTGGGTGTACGGGTACGACCATGAGACGAAGCTACCGTCTTCATCGTTGAAGAGCCCGTCATCTCCACGACCGCAAAAAGACGTGGCAAGACCGCAGCTTGACCGAGTGCATCCTGGCTGTCCTCAGGGGACAGAACTCCAATAGCGAATTCTACTGCCAGGTCTTAAGGCGTCTGAGGGAGGTAATCTCGAAACGTTTTGATTCCACCTCGTCTAACAATCAGGTTGTTTTCCACCACATGAACATCTTAAGGACAGAGTGCTTTTCTGTTTGTTAGTTAGAAAATTTGGTGAAGGAAAAACTGCCGTCACAATTACCGCTAACATATTTAATGCTAATAGATTTTGAGAGCCAGGCGCAGAGGATACGCACCGCTCTGTGAGGGACTGATCTATCGACCTTTCACCAGTCACAGCTTTAACCAGTCTGGGAAACTTCTCCCAGTTTCTTCTCCCATCAATATCTTGATGGTGTTGTGCGACAGGTTTAGTTTCTCGTTTTTCTTTTTTTCCTCCGGTGCATTACTGCTTCATTGTGAAAAGAAATAAAGGGTTCATTGTGAGAGCTCTTTAGTGAAATAAGTGAGGTCAGGAGGAAGCACTAAAGTAGGTAGAGCCAGTTTGACGTTTCAGTACGATACTATTGTTCAGCAGTTAAGTCAGCGCGGTAACGCATTGTGTCTCGTACACACTGTAATCTGATCTCGTGGGCCGACGATGACTTTACAGGTTTAGACGCTGCTGTATGATGGTACGAACTTGTGTCATCTTTACCTTGTGGCATGTTGTATATTTAGTTTGGAAGTTTGATCTGTTCTTTAGGGGCGTTCGAGTCAAACCGGGACTCGTGCTGGGGTTTATGGTCAATGTAGGTGTAAAAGCGATCGGCTTTTACAGGAGACTGCGATGAGACTCTTAGCTGCAGTAAAACTTTTGAATAGAGCAAACGTTTTGAAGAAGGACGTACATCCGCGCAAGACCGAATGCAGGCCGTGGTGACTCGGAGCCCACTGCGGTCGATCAGTCGAACTCCATCAGCAGCTCAGACACGCCAAGGAAAGCGCTATCCGCCTACTTCTGCTTGCGTAAGCGTACAGATGCCAAAGTCGCATGCATCCATTCAGCTCCTGGCTACGCATATTCTGTGGCATCAAATTTATGAACTCCGGATCATCGGACGAGGGCATTTCTGTGGTGCCACTCGGGAACCCAGCGTGACCGTGTTACACAGATTACAGACTGAAAATAATATGTGAAGTCATTTTTCAGAAAGAGGTCCAAGAGCTCAAAAGGGTGGAGATTGTATAAGGTTCAGTGGGCCTGAAACAGACTGACGCGGCGAGATGGAGCGGAATAGAACAAGATATTTTCAACTCTGCCACATGGTGGTGCTGTTTTATAATGCTAAATTATTAACCGTTCTGCCTGCAAACTGTTACGGCCATAAAACAGCATCGGTGCTGATTTCATTCACTTCTGAACTTTATGCAACATGGAAGTGACCAATCTCGCATCCATAAAACTTTCAAGTTGCTAACTTCAGCTGTTTTGGAGAGATGATTTTACATGCGAGATGATGTTATACTGTCTCGCTTCAAACAATAATCATTTGAAATGAAAATTATTCCTATTTCTTTGAGTGTTGATACTAAAATCGGTGTAAGCTCCTAGAAGCACACGACCTGTACCATAAAAAATGTTGCTCAAATTAAAAGCATTCTGTGCTAAATAATTAAGGATTTAATTAAAAAAATATAAATAAATAAATAAATAAATAAAAATCTGTAGTGTCCGTAACCATGTTACATTCATGTTGTAATATCTTAACAATTTTGCTGTTTAGAATAATACACTTTTTTCAGGTTTATGTCT
Source organism: Clarias macrocephalus (assembly GCA_011419295.1). Taxonomy (NCBI): domain Eukaryota; kingdom Metazoa; phylum Chordata; class Actinopteri; order Siluriformes; family Clariidae; genus Clarias; species Clarias macrocephalus. The sequence continues at coordinate 52,664 of JAAGKR010002338.1, read as the reverse complement.
TTTCATGTGAAATCTAATTTGGCCGAGTTTCATCTGAATGACAATTAAGATCAAATAAGATTTAAACAAACAAACAAAAAAAGTTACGGACACTACAAAAAAGTAACGGGTACATTAACAAGAACAGATTTTAAAACATTCCGGTGTATGTTCCAGTGTATTTATTTACTGTTTCTTTATTATTATTTTTGTTAGAGATGAAAATTTTTACATGTACTATACACATATGTAAATATACACAACGAGGAAATGATCCATACTTCTAAATATCAGACTTGTAAAAATAATAATTTAAAAGATTTTCAGTTAACTTATCGATTCAAATGCGTGTAAAATTGATCATGATTGTGGAATTGTAAAAGCATGATGTCATAGTGAATATCCAATGAAGCGCTTCTGAATATTGTTTCTGTCCAGGTGGTGACGCTGATCTGCTGATCTCAGGGCTTCTGGTCGTTAGCGGCTCGCTGTCTCCGGATCAGCTCGGCGTACAGACCCCCCCGCCTCAGCAGCTCGAGGTGAGTTCCAGCCTGCCAGGGGAACCAAAAAAAAAGAGGATATTTTTCAATAATACTGACGTGAAACAAACTAGCTCACAGTCCTGTGATGTCATGTTCAGGATATCTGTTTTCATCCTCCTTTATACCGCTGATGTGTATGAGGAATAAAACACTTCAGGACGGTAACAGTAACTCTATTACCCCCACACACACACACACACACACACACACACACACACACACACACACTCCCCACCTCCACCACTCTGCCGCTGTTCATGACGCAGATAAGATCCGCCCCCTGGATGGTACTGAGGCGGTGTGCGATGATGAGCACGGTGCGGCCCTCCGTGGCCCGGTCGAGCGCCTCCTGCACCACGCGCTCCGACTCGGCGTCCAGCGCGCTCGTGGCCTCGTCCAGAATCAGCACGCTGGGGTTCTTCACCAGGGCACGAGCGATGGCGATGCGCTGCTTCTGCCCGCCTGACAGGGTCACGCCTCGCTCGCCTGGGCGGAGAGTTTTACTCAGCAACGCAAACTAATGTATTGTAATCTCATCGCGCTTCTCGTCTTAGTTTAAAACTAAGCACTCACCCACCACGGTGTCGTAACCTTCAGGGAAGCTGGTGACGAAGGTGTGGGCGTTGGCCTGCTTGGCTGCAGCCATCACCTCAGCGTCCGTGGCGCCCGGCTTACCGAATCGGATGTTCTCCATCACCGTGGTGCCGAACAGGACCGGCTCCTGTAATTAACCCCCGGAAACAAACAGCGTGGTGAAGACGCAGACAACAAAAGAGCAGCCGGAGGGGTAGAGATACAGACAGACAGGTAGGTAAGATGAAACACACATTACAAATAAAAAAATTAAATACAGATGGAGACAGACAGACAGATAACATCTGACAGACAGACAGACAGGTGGATAGATGAACAGACAGACAGATAATTGGGAAACAGACATGTAATATGTCGACATATAAAATAATAGAGACAGATTCAAAGCTGTAGAGACAGACAGACAGAAATGCAGAAAATCAGACAGACAGACATTGACACATGAAAAGTCAGGGATGGAAGAAGGACAGGTAGGAAAGCAGACAGAGGGACATAAGGACAAAGAGACAGCAAGGAAGACAGGGTTATGAGATGAGGAAGACAGGCAGGGAAACAGTTTGAAAATCAGAGACAGACACACAGAGAGCCAGGAAGACAGACAGGTAGAAAATCAGACAGAAAGATGTGTGTTTAGTCCGGCAGGGGGACAGACAGACAGACAGAAAGACAAGTAAATACATATAATTGTGAAGTTATATAGACAGACTGGAAAAATACACAGATGACGCACACGTACGTACAGACAGAAACAGAAAGACAAACACAGACAGGGAGGCAGACAGACAGACAGACTGGGAGTCAGACTCACTCCTGTTTCAGTATCGTTCTTATCCTGCTTTAAAAGATTTAAACTTTATTATAACCTGCCTGACTAATGAATCCAATCACGTGACCCCTCAGCCAGGACGGGTCCAGCGTCCTGATGTCCTGTCCGTCCAGCATGACGGCTCCGGCACTCGGGTCGTAGAAGCGCTCGAGCAGCGCCGCCACCGTGGATTTACCTGAGGCGCGACACAGACACACCCAGTTTCAGTGGCAACTAGAAATATCATCATCTCACTGTAGTGTGGTTTGTACAGTACAGTAAGAGCACAAACACACACACACACACACACACACACACACACACACACACACACACACACATATATATATAATGTCTATATAGTACCTCCTCCAGATTCTCCGACTATAGCCACTGTTTTACACGGAGGTAGCGTCAGGTTGAGGTTCTTCAGGACCTGGTTGCCAGGTCTCGTCGGATAGCTACCAAAAAAACCCCAAAACAAACGTACATTAAAAAATGATCGCCGAATGATGTTGCACTTAAAAACAAACAAAGGCGGCGGAGTCCGCGCATCAACAGCGAACCTGAAGTCGACGTTCAGGAAGTCTACTCTTCCCGTTAAAGACTCGCGCGCGATCCGTTTCCCGCCCGTCAGTGAAATGGTGGGTTCCAGGGTCATGTACTCGAACACACGGGCTCCTGCACTCATCCCCCGCACCATCTGGGGAAAACGAGGACAAATTTTATTTGACAGCTTTGATGATAGATTGGTTTCAAGTTCAATACCGTTATGTACGTAGATGTAAAGGGATAAAAACTGACAGCGTCTTGTTTAACAAATGAAGCTGCAATCAAGGGCAAAGTGCTGCGGTATAAAGGGAACGAAGCACTTATTCATCACACCCTAAAGTGTTTTGTTGTTTCGTTGCGTGTCACTGTGTTAATCACCTGCCCGAACAGAATAGAGATGCTGGCCAGGGATCTACAAGGGATGAGAGGTGAAGAAGTGTCAGGAGGATGAGTGAGATAATGAGACACGGATGAGACGGTGATGCGATCGGGCTGACCTTTGAACCGTTTGCGAGGCGACCAGAAAGGACATGAGGTCACCCGGGGTCATGTCGTTATGCGCCATCAAGGATCCGCCGGCAAAAATCGTCCCGAGTACCAAACCTGAGGAGAGAAAAAGAAAAAAAGTAAAATACATAAATAAATAATATAACTCTGTATTAAACCGCTATTAGTTTGGTTCGCGCTCACAGTTTAACACGATGTTAGAAAGACCCTGGAACACTGCGATCCCTCTTCCTAACGCCTCGTTCATCGCGGCAGATTTCTCCACCTCTGTGGCGTACGTCCTGTAGCAGAGACGACAAATATCACACACACAGTTCATGATCACTGCAGAGTTCTTCATTCGTAATGGACCTACTCCAGTTCTCGGTCCTCCATGGCGAAGGCTCTCACCGTCCTCACGTTCCCGAGAGCCTCGTCAGCGACGCCTGTAGCTTTCGATACCTGCGAGACACCGAAACCGGATTAATGCGGCTCATATTCTTACAGGAACCTTTCCTGAAACCTGGCTGTTGTCAAAACAATTTGTTCACGAATTCTCAACCTGCTCCTGGGCTTGGCGAGAAAGCCTGCGCAGGAAGGAGCCGATGAGGGCGCCGGCACCGACGAGACACGGCAGCACCACCACCATCAGTCCCGTCAGCTTCGGAGAGATCACGTAGAGCGAGACGAAGCAGCCGACCGTCTGCGTGACGCTCCGTAAACCCTGAAACAGGAGCGCGAAACATACGGCAGCTTCAGATGGGCGTGGTATTGTTCCTACAGCGACGACACGACATGAAATGATAAAGCGCTAAAGGGTTAACGGAATTTTCCGACGTTTACCTGAGAGATAACCAGCTTGAACGCTGACTTGAACTCCTGGATGTCGGCGGTGAGACGGTTCACCAGCTGTCCCGTCTTATTGGCATCGAAGAACGCGACGTCCTGTCTGGACGGGCATACGGAGCCATGTTTAATTTGAAACGCACACTGGGTCAAAACAAACCAATCTGGGTTCTTCAAACCTGAGCAATGACGCGAAGAGCGATTTCCTCATCTCGGCGGCGACGCACTCTCCGACCCGGGACAGGAGGATGATGTACCCGGTGGTCAACAAACCCTGAGGAGCACCTGGATTCAGTTTGTCTAGCTTAACTTAAACCAACCCAAGAGCCCTTAGCTAGCTAGCTAAGTTCTAGCGAGTTAGTAAGCTAGGTAATTATCACGCTGGACCAATTCCAAAGCAGGTAAAGGTGCACGTTGTCTGTGTGGGTAAAGTGTGTTTATGTTCCCAGTATAATGAATTAGTAAACAGGAGCGGTTTGAAGAATCGTACCTGGAGGCCGTACAGGCTGAGTAGCTTGACCGCAGGTGCGCGGATATCCCTCAGGTAATTTCCAACATTTTCCCTCGTGTACCGGGCGACGACGTTCACCAAGTCCCCGAGCATCAGCGGGATCTGGATGTTCAGAGCCGCTGCTCCGAATGCAAGCTGTAAGAACAAGAAAAAAAAAAACCCTTTAAAATTAAATCATGGTTAAAATTTAGAGGTAAAACTTTTGCTAGTTATAAAATGCTAGCTGTTCCAGACCCAGATCAATTAAGATTCCCAGATCCGTTACGAGACAGAAACTTGAGAATCAAAACATCAGAAGTTGCTGGGAAGTGAAAGAAACCAGGACCAATCGGAAATGTGTGTATCCCCCCCCCCCCCCCCCACCATCATAAGTGCCTCCACCCTCAATGCTGCCCCCTTGTGTTGCAGAGAAGGGAATTACCAGGGACGACCCGATGCAATATTATCACGATACCTCGGTGCTGATGCGATTTGCATTGCGATTCTGTTAGTATCACGATTTTAAAATATCCCAGTTCTATAAATGCTGTGCTGCCTGACAATATGCGAATAGTTTAGAGTGCACCACCTGTAGGATGATGGAGGAACTGCAACATTTTATCACCTGTGATGCAAACGTATATATAAAAAAAAAAAAAAGAAAAAATTTTGGAGTCAGTGTGGCTATTATTAAAGATGAAAACTCAGACACGTACAACAATGGCCCCGATAAGCGCGAGGAGCTGCGGCCGGACGAACTCCCAGAGCAGCGCCCAGCTGAATTCTGGGATCTTCTCTTTAGTTTGCGCCTTAGCCGGATGTTTGTCGTTGTTGTTGTTGAAGTCGGTGTTGCAGTGAGCCACCGTACTGAATAGCCTCGCTGTGAGCGTTAAAGCGGCCGGTCCGACCACAAACGTCAGGGCCAGTCTGGGCGACCTGAAGCGATGCCGGGTCACGAGTCGGAGTGCTTTTTGAGCCTTGGTCCACATCTGGAAGACTGCGGTGCTGGTGGTGATGCGCTGGGAAGATGATTGAGAGGTGATCCATTGGCGTGAGCAACGTCCATATCTGTGATGAAATAAATGATGTCATCTTGTTAAGGCATGAAACACTTGGGGGCTTGAGGTTATCGAGAAGATCCTGAACCTCGGAAAGTGTTTACATGAACAGATGTGGATAAAGTTTTGAGAATGACACAATTATTAATTTTTACAACAAGTCTGCTGCTTCAGTGTTTTTAGATCTCAGTATACCAGATGTTACTCTGGTATACTGGAGTATAATTACAAGCATTTCATAAGAGTCAAAGGCTTTTATTGACAATTACATTAAGTTTATGCAAAGAATCAATATCCGCAGTGTTGATCTTTTTTAAGACCTCTGCAATTCGCCCTGACATGCTGTCAATCAACTTCTGTTCCACACCCTGACCGATGGCGCAGCCCGCTTTTACATAATCGATGCTTGGAGTTTGACAGAATCTGTGGATTTTTGTTTGTCTATCCGCCTCTTGAGGATTGAACACAAGTTCTCAAATGGATTAAGCTCTGGAGAGTTTCCTGGCCATGAACCCAAAATGTCGATGTTTTGTTCCCAGAGGAACAAAATCATTAGTTATCATTTTTGCCTTCATTATGCTGGGAAAGCAAACCAAACTGTTCTTGGATGGCTGGGAGAATGTTTTTCTACTGTTCTTTATTCATGGCTGTGTTCTTAGGCAAAATTGTGAGTAAGCTCACTCACCCTGGCTCACTCCCACTGGCTCACTCCCACTGGCTCACTCCCCTGGCTCACTCCCCTGGCTCACTCCCCTGGCTCACTCCCCCTGGCTGCGCCATCAGTCAGGGTGTGGCAGGGAGGTTGATTGACTGCTTGCCAGGGCAAATTTGTTTTTGAATCATCGTTGAATTGTCAATAAAAGCCTTTGACACTTATAAAATGCTTGTAATTATACTTCAGTATACCAAAGTCACATCTGACACAAAAAGCTAAAAACACTGAAGCAGAAGAATTTGTAAAAATTCATATTTGTGTCATTCTCAAAACATCTGGCCCCCAGCTGTCCAGTGATGTTAAGAAATATGAGTCTAAGGTCGAACTTGTGGATTCTGGTGTCTGTGACGAATCAATTGAATCGACTCGAATCAAATGAACCGACTCAGATTCAGTAAAATGATTCAATCAGCCTTAAATATGTCCAGTACATGTCTGAACATGTTGATTTGGCCCGATTTAAAGCGACACGTCTTACATCTTACACTCACACACAAGAGCACAACACAGCAGCCGTGTAACAGAAGTTTCTACGCCCTGTTTAGTGAAGACAGAGTGAATAAACTCTCATACCGGCTGGACTGCAGCAGCAACTCCCTGCATTTACTGACATTATATCGCACGAATAGATCCGGGCCTGGTGTCAATCGACTGCAGCGCAAAATATGAAACATGATCACTATCTCATTCGGCAGATATATTACTATTTTGTTTTGTTTTTTTACATTAACCACAATTTATTTCAAGACAGGCTACAAAAAATCTATACGTGCGCCGCCATTTTTAAAACAGGTCCTCCCCCAAGTGTTACCGGAACAAAGCCCGCCTCCTTGCTCTACGATTGGCTAGGAGTCGTTTCAGTGCACCCGGGTTCTGTTCTATGATTGGGTAGTCATTTGTACGCACGCGCAGACTGATCCATCCAGCCAATAGGAAGGCACAAACCGAAAGACAGGTACGATAAGAAATTCAAAACGCACCTCAAATCCGGGTTCACGGTCAGGAGGGTATTTTATTTAACTGCCGCTAGAGGGTGAAGGAAGGTGAAGGTTAAATTATTATTATTAAAACTAACAAATTGATAATAATAATAATAATAATAATATACAATAATAATGCATTTTATATAGGCGCCTTTCTGGTCCCCAAGGTCGCCTTCCAGATCAAACAAGAATAAATGAAACAATAATACAAGATAACATTGATAACAGAGATAACACTGAGTAGTAAGAAGAGATTAAAACAAAAATTAAATGAAAAGAGACAGTGTCAGAATTAATTGAATTACTCTTACACATGCAATTGTCTAAATTTACTAGACACTAGACACTCATTCTGCATTCGTATTATATGGAGAAACACTCTTCCTTTCCCCTCCCTGAATCTCTTTTAAAATGTTCTTTAAGAAACATATTGTACATTTTCAAACTCTTCTGATTTTTTTCTGGCACTTCTGAATCATCCAATAAATCATTAAATCTTTTTTCTGGCTTGTCTTCTGGCTTTTTAAATTTCTTATATCGTCTTAATTTTTGTCTGAATCTTTTTATAAAGCCGAGTCAGACGTCCGAGTCTGAATCTTCTCCGGAATATTCTGACTAGTGAATATTCTTATTAATCTTCTGAATCTGCTTTTGAAACTTGTTATGAATCTTTTTAACGTTCTAAAAATCATTTTACATTTTCCTTCTGAATCTTCTGGAGCATTCTTTTATTTTTCTTTATTTCTCTCCTAACTCACCGGTGAAACTTCTTCTGAAACCTTTTATTTATTTATTTATTTATTTATTTATTTATTTATAAGGAATATTCTGTATCTTCTGAATTTTCTGAATCTTTAATCTCTTCTGAATTTTCTTCTGAAAAATTTCGATCTCCTCAGTCTTCTTCTGTTTCTTCTTTTTCTTCTTCTTTTTCTTCTTCTTCTTGTGTTATTTATTATTACGGGAATTATTTCGGAAACTGTGGGTCGGTTGACTCTTGTTGCCAAACACAAAGTTTTTGGTTTCAGAACAGGTGATAACAATGAGTTTACTGAACTTTAAGTGAAGTTATAGCAGAGTAAAGCACATGCACAAGGAGAGGGAGAACGCCCTCATCAGTGGAACACGGATAACACAAGTCACCATGGTAACAGGAGACAGAAAGGCTCAAACCTCCTACTGTTCCATACTGCAGTTATAAATATTAATGAATGCACAATGTGAGTATACTGTATATTTTAGAAAAAGAATGTCCAGGAGACAGGGACCTAGTTAGAGGTTAGATAATAATCAGGAAAGGTTTCTACAGAGGCCCTAAGGGACACGCAAGAAAAATACATATCAGAAAAAAAGCATATTACAAATTTTATTTCAATTATCATCATAACTATCACACAGACACATAAATAATGTTTAGACTGACACTGAGATTTAATAATTAATGAATATCATGCTAAACCAGGTTATAATAGCAATATTGTAAGTCCAGCCTTCATGCACTAGATTTTTAACCAATCGTAGATTAGACTAGATTCATTTAACCAATTATAATGCAGAAGGCGGGATTTATCGATCTTGCACAGATGGTTCATAGCTGTGCAATGTATAATGCATAAATGTATTTATTATTATTATTATTATTATTATTATTATTATTATTATTATTTATTTATTTTAAAAAATAAACAAATTAACATTTTATTTGTCACACACACACACACACACACACACACACACACACACACACACACACACACACACACAGTATGATATGCAGTGATATGTTTAAACAACTGTTTGTGAACTAAAAAGGAAAGATAAGATAGAATAAGCAGATAGGAAGATTTTCCTCCTATATTAGAAGAGAAAAATTCCTTCCTGACGCAACCCTCCCATTTTTTGTCGGGTGCGGGACTGGCAATACATCCAGGGGCTGGAGGTTGGGAATTGGGTTGGGAATTGAACCACTAAACCACCAGTGCCAGAAATGTATAAAATGTATAAATGTATACAATGTATATTATTTCATAAAGCACGCTTAACAAATCTAAACTGTGGGCTGATGAGTCTGAGCTTTACTGAACTCTAAGTGAGGTTTAACCAGAGTAAAGCACGTGTACGAGGAGAGAGAAAGCCCTCATCAGTGGAACACAGACAACACAAGTCACCATGGCAACGGAGCCTGAAAGCCTGAAGGCTGAATAACAGTTTTGCAATAATCTTTTTTATTTCACTCATTATCATCATGAGCATCAAAAATCCATAGGAGGAAAAAAAATCTCCTTAAAAATGTGTAGAATCATTTAGATTTCTTTATTTATTTTTGTGAGATCTTGCAAACCCAGGATGACTCGTATACTTTCAGGTTTTTTAAACTGTAAAAATATCAGATATAATGTATAATATCATACAATATGTAATATACAATGTATATCATACAATATGTAATATACATTGTAAAAATATTATACAATATGTAATAACCAATGCATAATATTAATACAATGTATTAAACATGCAATATACTTTATGTGTGTGTGTGTGTGTGTGTGTGTGTGTGTGTGTGTGTGTGTGTGAAGGTGCAAGCCCACTGCGCTAACCACTAAGGCAGTGTGTCACACTTATTATTATTATTATTATTATTATTATTATTATTATTATTATTTACAAATAAAGAAAGAAATAAAAAATACAAAGGTTTTTTTTTTCCTTCTGTGTACTTTCTTCCTTTCTCAGTAGGCTTAAGCTAAAGATTAGGAGAAACTCATGGTAAGTTTAAGTTTAAATATGTTTAAGTAAGTGAGCAGGTTAGTCATGGACTATGTTGCCGTAGTAACTGACTTAAAAAAAAAAAAGGTAAAAAAAAAAAAACCTTTTCAGTAAACATACTTCGTGGAGTAGGCTCTCTCTTACCCAGCTTTTTTCATCACTTATAAAGAACAACCCATTTTACTTTTAACAAACAAACAAACAAACAAACAAACAAACAAACAAACAAACAAAAACATTTTTTTCTACTTTAACATATAAGCAAGCTAATAGATTATTATTATCATTTATTATTATTATTATTTGTTTAAATAAATATTTGCCTTCTGTGATAAAAAAAAATCTAATAATAATAATAGTAAAAAAAAAGACGGAAGTGACGTCAGCTGGACGTCACCTTGACGACACGGAGGTCTGTTGACATGTCTGTTTTTGTTAAGGAGAGAAAAGCACAACGGCACAAAAGCGCTGAGGTCCAGCTGGTGAGAGCCGAGTTTATTAGACATTATATTTAATTTCAATTTTATTTTTAGGCGAAAGAAATATTACAGTCATCAAAAAAGTATAAAGCGTGCGGACTGAGTTAGCTGTTTGTGTTAACCGTATTGTGAGTTATTTCTCCAGCTAGCTGTTAGCTCACTCGGTTAGCCGAAAAAAGAATGGTTTTTATTTGCATTTTTATTTCTGTAAAGGTTTTGAAGTAAAGTTAAGATGTTTACGGTTACCGCGAGTGTGTGATTTTTATGCGTATTTTCATCTTTAATAAATCATCGTGTCATGCTGCTGGGACGTTGGTGGTGTCTCATTCGCCCTTCTGTTGGCTGTATAAGTGCCCTACCTAGGAGTTATCGTGCAGGCTGTGTAGTGCACTCCGAAGTGGTGGAGAGGGCGTTCTAGGATACGGCCTCTCGCAATGTCACAGTTTGGGCTGGTTTGATATCAGATAGCTGTGTTTATCTCCAGGAGAAATGTGTAATAATTGTATATCAATATAATAATGAAGTTCAAAGCATAGACATTAGTTATCATGTAAACATGTATTTTTTCTATTCTATCCTAGGATGAAACATGTTTCTTAGAAAAAAAAAATATATATAAACAGGATGCTGGAGAATATGACTTCATGTCCAAGTTATTTTTAAACCTCTGAGAATAAAGTTCCAGAGATCAGAGATCAGGCCGGTGTTGGTCAGAGCTGTCGTGTAAATCACTTTTCATTCCATCATCCTTGTTGTTTTTTCTTTTCCTTGCGTAAGGACCTGTGATGAACGTCTGAACGTGAGACAGAGGGAGAGAATGTGAAGAGCCATGGCTGACTTTGAAACCTACCAGGAGTACCAGAGACTAGAGGATTACGAGGAGGACTCGCCTCCGGGAGAGGAGGATCTGTTGATTCATGTGCCGGAAGGACTCAAAGGTATCAAGAGGAGATGATGGCGGTGTTCATTAGGAGACAGGAGACGGGAATCTCCAGGCATCACCTGATATGATGTTATCTCGATATCTCAGTGGCGATTCGATATGTGTTGCGATTCTATAAGTATTAGGATTTAGAATTGTAAAAAAATATATATCTAAAATGCCGATACTTATAAAATTGTAATAAAATCGGAATTTTATAGGCGGCGCGGTGGTGTAGTGGTTAGCACTGTCGCCTTGCACCTCCAGGGTTCGGGTTCGATTCCCGGCCAGGTCTGCTTCCCGTCTCTGTGTGCATGGAGTTTGCATGTTCTCGCCGTGCTCGGTGGGTTTCCTCCGGGTACTCCGGTTTCCTCCCACAGTCAAAAGGCATGCGGATTAGGTTAATTGGCGTTCCCAAATTGCCTGTAGTGTGTGAGTGTGTGTGAGTGTGTGTGTCCTGCGATGGATTGGCACCCTGTCCAGGGTGTACCCCGCCTTGTGCCCTAAGTCTCCTGAGATCGCCCTGTGACCCTGAATACGGAATAAAGCGCTATAGATGATGAGTGAGTGAGTAATTATATATATAATAAAATTTAGATTTTATTACAATTCTGGACAAACTTACAAATAATTCACTCCTACCGCACACGATGCTGCGCTGTGTGAATAGGTACTAGAGCACCATCTGTAGGATTATACAGGAACTGCAACAATTTTACCATTTTTAAACGCATTGCGTACAGCTGAACCCCGCGAAGGCGTCCCACAGGAAAATAGACGTACATCGATCTGTCATTCATTTCTCATGGCTCAGTTTTCATAGCGTACTGTTAATTTTTTGGAGTAAACCAAATTCTTCTAAAAAATATAGTGTAATTGCTGCACAAAAGAATTGTAATATGTACCTACATTTTTTTTTTTCCGTAATAATTCTGCTCCATCACTAGTATTCGTACCCGATTGCCACAGGACTTGCGCGTGGTGCTTTGTGATGCAGCGGCGCTTTAATGTCGTTCTTATGTATGATTTCTTAAATTGATATCGAAAGCTGTCTGCTATGTTTTTTGTTACTGATGCAACGCTTTCTTCTTTGCTTTCCCCCCCCTAGATTCCTGGCACCATATCAAGAACCTCGACAACTTCTTCACAAGAATATCCTTCCATTAATTCTCTTCACCTGTAATCTTTCATAAACGATCAGTTACTAGACATTGTGTTTATTCCTTAACCGAGCTGGTGTACATATATCATTTCCATCAGAAGAATGGATTCTCCTGTATGATGATGTCCGAGTTCTTTGAGCTCGTGTGAGTTGACTTTATTCCTCTTACACCGCGGCGGTTTCGACCTACTTGCCGAACACGTGAGCCGATGAGGAGTTCAAACGGAGCTCCTGATTAAAGCCAGTCAGATTTGAGAAGTGAGCCGAGATTCTCTCCTTCTTTGCGTGTTGCAGGCAGTTCCTGTTTGTGGTCACGTTCACCACCTTCCTCTTCAACTGCGTGGAGTACGACGTGCTGTTCGCCAACCGGGCGGTGAACCATACCGGGCCGGGCGTGAACCCGCTCGACAGGACCAAGGTCACGCTGCCGGACGCCATCCTGCCGCCTGAGCAGTGCGCCGAGAGGTCAGTGTGACGCTTTATCAGCTTCCTTTCTGAAACATCATTAGATGTTGATTTTACGTTTATTTTTATTGTAGGTTGCAGTTCTTTAAGCATCCTACAGGTGGTGCACTATTAACTACTGAGCGAACTGTTTGCGAAGCTTCGGCATCACGATATCGTGATAATATCGTATCAGGCGGCCCCCGGTGACTCCCAGCTAATAACCTTTGAACTTTGACATTGCACATTATTCTGCACATTGTCTTGCTCATGACTGGACATGGTTTCTATATTCCAATTCCATTTCATTTCTGTTTTATTTTATTATTTGTACAAAATGTAAATTTAACATATATTTTTTGTTTTACAGTTAAAGGTCTTAAAAAGTATATTTTTCTATATTTGTAATTTATTTTCTCTTATTACATACTTTTATATTCATATTTTTTAAATTATTATTTTTATTTTCATAAGCGGTCATATAATCATTTCACTTCATATCGTACTGTGTATGTGTCAAATACAGTTTGAATTAGATTTGTAAAAAATAATCAGCAGAATTAGCAGGAAGGTTATTTTGTTCTTAGCTCTGACACTGGAGACTCCTTCCTTAAACGTTAAATAAACATCTCATCACTGGAAACGTCACCATGTCAAAAGCTGTACGGTTTTCTTTCGAATATTCTCAATATTATTATTATTATTATTATTATTATTATGACGCTTTGATCACATGAGGCACCTAACGCGTACCTCACGTACCGTAATCCGTCGACACCTCCTGACCAATCAGAACGGAGACTTTGACCGGCGATTCCAGCCTCATCGCTTCACGTTTCCCAGTCCAGCTTTCCTTTTTTTTTTTCCAGCTCCTCTTTGATATCCAGCCTGTAAATAAACACTACCTTGATTGCGACACCGGCCGAGGGAACTTGCTGTCACGGGTTTTGCTATTTCTGTGACTCTACATGGAAACAGATTTCTGAGAAGCTTTCTGAGAAGATCTGTTTATCTGGTGTCCTTTTTTTATAAAATTAGGTTGTTTATTGTTCGTCTTGTCACGTAAGCACAGCCCCAGTGTTTCAGGTTTATACAGTCTTTATTCAGTTCAGTTCAATTAAATTTTTATTTATTTAGCGCTTTTAACGATGGTCAATTGGGGACGATCGCAAACCTTGAAAATCAGGGACACTAGTTTTAAATGTGTGAGAAAATGTATATTGATGAAAATGATCAGATTGTCTCTGATGATCGAGCCGAGGGAAAAACTCCCTGAGATGGCAACAGGAAGAAACCTTGAGAGGAACCAGACTCAACGGGGAACCCATCCTCATCCAGGTGATAACAGGTAGCAGGGATGGATCTGCACTCATACCGCGTGTTAGGAGGCTGGAAGTTCAGTATAACAGATGTTCCAGTCCTGAATTATGGAGCGACTGCAGTCACAAGTCGTCAGAGAACATCCGCAGTCTCCACACGCATCCCAAGACCAGGCATCACGACATCTCCAACCAGAAGCCGGACACCGGGACGAGTCAGACGGGTCCAGAGGGCAGAGGGCGTCTGGATCACTGGCAGCTCAGGAGAGACACGTGTAGCTCGACAGAGAGACAGACAGAGAGAGAGAGAGATGACAGTTCGGTATAATTCAAGTCTCAGAGGAATAAGATTAATGTATATTTAGTGCAGAGTGCAAGCAGAGACTCATGCAGGACTAACTGTAAGTAAAAGGTCTTTCAGGAGTAGTTTGTTATTCGTACAGGTCACCCTTGCCAAAAACATGTCGGTTGTCAGAGATTTCAGAGAAGAGGGCGTGGCAGGGTTTGCCGGAAGTCATCACTGCGTTCGAAGGAATTTGAGAAATATTCTAAGGGTGTGTAACGTTCCAGTTCACAGGAAGGAGTCTCCAGTGTCAGTGCGGGTCGAGTAGGGACAAATGAGTTTGTTATCCGGTCTGGCATCTTGTTTTGTTCGTCTCCGACACACACACACACACTCAGTCACTTACACACATACCAGTTCTTTCTAATTTAAATTGAATCATATTTCTTTCTTTGTTTGAATGGCTGCACTGTGTTTTATTAGCGTGCGATGGTTAACAACTCCCAAACACACACACACACACACACACACACACACACACACACTTTTCAACCTCTGGTGACAAATAAAGTGAGAGTTACTGCTGCAGAACAATTGGAATGTCTCCTGTGACAAATGGCTTTATCCCACACTTTATGTAGTTCATCATATATTCTTTATCCTCTCCGTGTTTACTGCGAGCGCCCGAGTGAAAACATGAGCGCGGGCTGTAAATCTGATCGCCTTCCATAAAGTAACATGTGTAGAACGGCCTGATGTTTTAGTAATAGATGAGAACGCACCAGAAATCATCTGCATGTGTTGTGTTCAGGATCCAAGACAACAGCTGGATCATCTTCCTCCTAATCATGGCCGCCATCTTTTGGATCTACCGGCTCGGCAAGGTGATCTGCAACGTGCTGAGTTACTGGGAGATCCGGCAGTTTTACATAAAAGCCCTGAAGATCAGCATGGTGAGCTGACCCTGAGATGAAGTACAGTAGACGTGTCCTCGAAATGACATAACTGATTTGTCGATGTGTTTTTGTTTTCTTGCGCGACCGGCAGGACGAGCTGTGCAACTTCAGCTGGCAGGAAGTGCAGGGGCGCCTGATCAAGCTCCAGCGCGAGCAGCAGATGTGCATCCACAAGAAGGAGCTGACCGAGCTGGACATCTATCACCGCATCCTGCGCTTCAAGAACTACACGGTAGCCATGATCAACAAGTCGCTGCTGCCCGTGCACCTGCGCGTGCCCTTCCTCGGCGACGTGGTCTTCCTCACGCAGGGTCTCAAGTACAACTTTGAGCTGATCCTGTTCTGGGGGCCCGGTTCTCCCTTTCAGAACAAATGGAGCCTGCATCCGAAGTACAAGCGGGCGAGCGAACGCCTGGAGCTGGCGCGGCAGCTGAGTCGCACCATCCTGCTGGCGGGCGTGGCCAACCTGCTCCTGTGTCCGTTAGTGCTGGTGTGGCAGGCGCTGTACGCCTTCTTCAGCTACGCCGAGGCCATCAAGCGCGAACCGGGCAGCCTCGGGACGCGCCGCTGGTCGCTCTACGGGCGCCTCTACTTACGGCACTTTAACGAGCTGGACCACGAGCTGCGCGAGCGCCTCGGCCGCGCGTACCGCCCCGCCGCCAAATACATGAACGCCTTCAACTCGCCCCTGCTCGCCGTCCTGGCCCGGAGCGCCGCCTTCTTCGCCGGCTCGCTGCTAGCCGTGCTCGTCGCGCTCACCGTCTACGACGAAGACGTCCTCGCTGTCCAGCACGTCCTCACCGCAGGCACCGCTCTCGGCGTCATCATCACCGTCGCCAGGTAAGAGCTGGGAATCTGCTCATTCACATCAGCGTGATATTCACTTATTATATATTCGTAAATGAAGAGTTCATCACCCGTGAAGACGTAACCTCGTGGCTCTGTGCGCTCGCTCCGGCAGGTCCTTTATACCAGACGAGCATATGGTGTGGTGCCCGGAGCAGCTGCTACAGTGCGTGTTGGCGCACATCCACTACATGCCCGATCACTGGAAAGGCAACGCTAACAAGAGCGAGACGCGTGACGAGATGGCGCAGCTGTACCAGTACAAAGCGGTGAGAGATTTACAGCCGAGACAGATGCACACACGGAGCCAGATTCTCTCATCGTGTCTGCCATTTGTCCTGTAGTAATACAGCGGAACCTCGGCGTACGAATTTAATCTGTCCGAACATAAAGTGAAAATTTGTATTGTGAAACGCACTGTCCCATAGCAACTAATGTAAATGCAGATAATCCGTTCCAGCCACCCAAAAATATGACCAATATCACCAGTTTCCAACACCGTAATCATGTTTTGGCACATAAATACCATCAAAACATTTACAAAAGACACGTAAATTAAGTAAAATGTGAAATAAATAGAGATTAAATCTCGTTTAACCTTAATTTATGATTCCCCTCAGCACTGGCTGCTTTGAAAACCAAACTGAAAGCAGCTCCGTTTTCTTCTTAATACATTCTTGATACCCATGGTGTTCTGCTAAATCACAAAATCTTGCACAAAATGCGAAAAAACACAAAAAAATATATGTTTGGCTTTACATTGACGCAACCAAGTTCAACCGACTGCCCGAAGATCTCACTCGGTCGCTCGTATGCCGAAAATGCTTCGCATGCCGTGACAAATTTCTAGCAAAATATTAGTTCTTAAGGCGCAACTTCGCAGGGCCTGTCGTACGCCGAGGTACCGCTGTGGCGGCAAACTGCACTTTTACAGTATTAGTCAATAATTTGTCTGCAGGTGTTCATACTGGAGGAGCTGCTCAGTCCAATCATCACACCCTTCATCCTCATCTTCGTCCTCCGGAGCAAGTCCCTGGAGATCATCGACTTCCTGCGCAACTTTACCGTCGAGGTGGTGGGCGTGGGCGACATATGCTCCTTCGCACAGATGGACATCCGCCGACATGGCAACCCACAGGTTTCACTTTTAAATATTAAACAGTGAAAAATATGTAAACGTACTTTCTAGGTTGATTATACTACTTCAACGCTGCTTCTCGTCATTCCTCCCCTCTCAGTGGATGTCCGAGGGCCAGACCGAGGCGTCCGTGTACCAGCAGGCGGAAAACGGCAAGACGGAGCTGTCGCTCGTTCACTTCACCCTGACGAACCCTCGCTGGCAGCCTCCTCAGGACAGCTCGCTGTTCATCAGCCACATGCGCGAGAAGGTGCAGCAGGACGCCCAGGCCGGCCCGAACCCTCAGCTCCTGCTGTCCGAGGCCCCGCTCTGCACCTCGCTGCTCTCCAACGACTCCGCCACCGCCGTGAGTTTTTATATCACACGAAGACGAATAACTCTGAGTAACTCTGCCTCGATGTCATCACCCCATGCTTGATTACTGTCCTGTAGCCCAGAGCACGGCGCAGTCTCTGTATCTCTAAACAGTCATTTGTAGTCTTAGTGTAACAAGCGATCGTCTCCCTTTCAGCCTGAAACCCTTTTGGCGAGCGTCCTGGCTCATCCGGTCCTCACGGCGTCCGGGATGCCTGGGTGGAACCGTCGTTTCGTCTCTCCGAGCAGTACCGCCTCGGCCGCCGCGAGCGTCCTGGCATCGCTGTCTTCCTCTCAGCAGCCTCACGCCGGCCGCGCGCGCTCTCACGTCCTCCATCCTCCGGTCCATCAGCACCACGAAGGCCCCATGTACCACAGCGCTGCCGCTGAGAGGTGCTCACATTCCACCAAACACCAGGACTCGCCAGAGTCATCACAACAGATTCAGATATTAAAACAGCAGTGCTAATTAGCGTCAGTCCAGAGCTAATCGATCCGCTAATTCGTTTTGAACTATTAGGAATTGAGTACGTGATTAATACGGATTATAGGCTCATCGGAATTGAGTTGTACTGTAGATGTTTGATGAAGTTTTCTGGTTACGATCCAGCATGAGCGCCAGCGAGACGAAGACGTACCTCCAGTCCAGCTCGGCCCTCCTTACGGAGTTCGCCACGGCCGAGATGAGCCTGCACGCCATCTACATGCACGAGGTCAGTGCCGGAAAAATCACTCGATGCCGCTGTGTTTCTCTTACACGTGTCACCTGAACCCCGAATTAAGATAAACGTCTCTGTGTCTCGTAGGTGCATCAGCAGAAGTTCCAGTGTCACCGCGCACCTGCACACGTCCATCCTCACGTCGGCTTGAGGGATTTTGGTGCCGGTTCTGGTGAGAGTTTGGTTTTAAGAATATGAGGCAGGACGAGTACATATGAGTAATATACAGTGTATATACAGGGGGTTGGACAATGTAACTGAAACACTGGCCAATTTAGTGTTGGAGGTTTCTTGGCTAAATCTGAGCAGCCTGGTGGACGATCTTCATTGCTTGCACATTCCACCAGTAAGAGCAGAGTGTGAAGGTTTAATTAGCAGAGTAATAGCAGAGGTTTGCTTAAAATATTGCAATGCACACAACATTATGGGGGACATATCAGTTCAAAAGAGGACAAATTGTTGGTCTGCGTCTCGCTGGCGCATCTGTGACCGAGACAGCAAGTCTTTCTGATGTATCAAGAGCCACGGTTTCCTGGGTAACGTCAGCGTACCACCAAGCAGGACGAACCACATCCAACTGTGGACGCAAGAGGAAGCTGTCCGAAAGGGATGTCCAGGTGTTAACCCGCATTGTATCCAAAAAACATAAAACCACAGCCTCAACTCTCCTGTTTCTACCAAAACTGTTCACCAGGAGCTCCACAGGGTCGATGTACACGGCCGGGCTGCTATAGACAAACCTTAGGTCACTCGTGCCGATGCTAAACGTCGGTTTCAATGGTGCCAGCGGTGAGAATCTTGTGCTGTGGACTATGTGAAACATGTCTTGTTCTCTGATGACTCCACCTTCACTGTCTTTCCCACATCCGGGAGAGTTACGGTGTGGAGACGCCCCAAAGAAGCGACTGTACCACCCAGACTGTTGCATGCCCAGAGTGAAGCATGAGGGCGGATCAGTGATGGTTTGGGCTGCGATATCACAACATTCCCTCGGCCCAATACTTGTGCTAGATGGGCGCGTCACTGCCAAGGACTACCGAACCATTCTGGAGGACCAGGTGCACCCAGTGGTTCTAACATTGTATCCTGAAGGCGGTGCCGTGTATCAGGATGATAATCCACCAATACACACAGCGAGACTGGTGACAGAGTGGTTTGATGAACATGACAGTGAAGTTGAACATCTCCCAGGGCTGCACAGTCACCAGATCTACATATTATTGAGACACTTTGATGTGTTTTTTGGAGGAGCGAGTCAGGAACCGTTTTCCTCCACCAGCATCACGTAGTGACCTGGACACTATTCTGCAAGAAGAATAACGGCTCAAAATCCCTCTGGACACCGCGCAGGACTCGTATCCGTCATTCCCAAGACCAACTGATGCTGTATTGGCCGCAAAAGGAGGAGGAGTACAACATACTAATGACTTATTGTGGTCTAAAACCAGTTTCAGTTTCATTGTCCAACCCGTGTATATGAGTATGTGAGTGAGACACAGGCACAGACACGTACTGTATGTATTTTAGTATATTGTTAGTTTTTGAAGGTTTGAATAAATAAAAATCCCAATCTCATGTCTTCCAACGCTAGTGCCCACGCCTCAGATGCACCCGCCCGGCCTGACGGTGCCCTCACCTCTCCGGCTGGGAGGCTGGGTGGAGGAAGAGGAGGAGGAAGACGAGATCAACAGCAGCTCTGCTCCACATCGCACGAGTCAGACGAGCGGAGCGAGCAGCTAAAGTGCCTTAAAGGTACTATTACTTTAACACCACAGGTCTCAGATAAAATATCCCTCCGCATATAATGCTCTTGTTTTAATAGTAGGCTTCCTCTATTTCACTCCTATTTCGTCCCTCGTGTTTTGCAGTCAGGATGATTGTCGTGGCCTTAGTTTCATCCGAAGCTTCTCGATCAACCGAGTCGGATCACGGAGTCTTCGCAGCTCTGGTCTTCCAGCCTCGAGGAGCCGCGGTATTCTGGGTCGACAGAGCGCCAACCCACCACCTTCTCCTCGTCTGTAGATGCTTCATTTAAGAGGACTGTTTTTTTTTTTTTTTTTGCTGTTGTTTTGTGTGCGTGCGCGCGTGCGTGCGTGCGAGAGTGTGAGTGAATGTTCATTCTCAGCTCAAGCCTGTAGCCGGAGTGCTCGGCTCAGTAGGGTGGTTTCAGAAACATCACATTGGTAACACGTACTGTAGTGTTAGTGGTGGGAAAGGTTCTCCTGGGGCTTTTTGATTTGTTACTTTTTTTCCTGAAGATCACAGGGTTGTTGCAGTGTAAGAAGGGTTGTGTTGTGAACGCTACAGATTTTCACCAGGTTTGTAAAAAGCAAGAATAAGAACAACAGGACGGGAGAAACAATCGCAACAATCGTTTTTTTTTTTTTTTTTTTTTTTCCCTCCTTGGACGCTTGAAACTTTAGGAGGCATCAGAACATCCTGAATACTTTTTGCACGGCTGCTGAGATGTACACCGTCATACGTGCGCTGCGTTATCAGTTCTACAGTTTCACTTCGTTCCTGCGATGACTTCCTAAGTGAGTGAATCAACACCTTCCCGTCCAGTCGGAGTAGAGAATTCAACATCGCCGTCGTATAACTACGTCACCCCTGTCGATTCAGCTGAAAGCACGAGCCTGTGCAAAAGGTTATATTTAACACTAATTCACGAAGATATTCAGTATTTTTATTTAACATTGATGGTGCTTATTTATGACAGAGAAGAGGAAAATCTTTTTTTTTTTTTTTTAGATTAACACTTAATTAGCCAAGCGATGAATTCGCTAGCTTTTAATTGAACTTTTCTTATCTTGACAAGCAAAATTTATTTTCTTAATGTTTCACACTGATTAATAATGAACGGCTGAGAGGCCGATAGGACGAACAGATGACTACATAAACTCTTAATCCTCTCACAGCTGACGGGTTTCCACAAACCCACATTTATTGTGTCTGAAAGATAGTATCGCTTTAAAGAATGAGGAAAAAGAGCACATTGCTTCTGACTTGTGTGTGTGTGTGTGTTTTTTATTTTAATTTTTTGCTGTTTTAAACATCAGGGCAGATGCATTCATATTTAACACAGCCTGAAATACCTCTGCACATTCAACTAGGTAATGTACAGTATTTATTTTGGTGCATGAAAAGGTGTTAGCAGGAAATCGGTGCGCGTGAGTCACCTGATCCGACACGTTTACACTCGACTCATGAAAACTCGAATTAAATGCATTTGTGAGGAAGACGTGATCGCTGATTGCTGGTGTTTATTGTCATGACCACTATGTAAGCAGTCGGAATGACGACTGTGCCAGGTGCTATATGTTTAGGTTGCTTTTAATATTTATCTTAGGTTTTTTTTTTTTTTTTTGTCTGATCAAAGAAACACTATTTAAAAATAAAGCAAATCAAAACCAGTGTCTGGAGTCTAATCTAGTCTTTACTGTGATTCCCTAAAGATTTGGCAGTTGAGCAGTAATGAACTACATAACAATGATTTGCTCGTATAATTTGCATAATAATAACACAAAAAAGTACACGGCAATTACACAATAATAAACTAGTTTCATTTGATTAATATTCCTGCCCACATCACAATGTTTATACGTCACACACACATCATGTTACCGCGTCCCTAAAGCAACAAACCCGCCATCTCCCAATCAGATATCGTATCGATATTAAAGCTCTCATAACCTTGATCCTCCTTAACTCCGCCCCCTGACCATTATGGACTACAGAGCCTTTAGCTGCCTAAAATACTTAACAAGCTGATGAAGTAAACAGTTGATTGTTTACTATTTTACTGGTCCAGTCTGATAATGGTCAACTAGTTTTTTTAAAACTGGGATTCCAGTCGCATAATAGTTCAGGACAGGACTTTCCTACAGTATTTTTTTTAACCTGAACTGGACTCCGTATTAACATAAACACATCTGTAATATTGAACCTCCAGCCTCATAACACACACACAGTGTGAATGCAGATCAATTCCTGTTATTTCTACAGTATCTGCTATCACTCAGATGAGGACGAGGTTCCCTGTTGAGTCTGGTTCCTCTGAAGGTTTCTTCCTGTTGCCATCTCAGGGAGTTTTTTCGCTCAGCACCGTCACCCTCGGCTTGTTCATCAGGGACGATCTGATCGTTTTCATTCATACGCATCTTCTTGCACATTTTGTACTCATTTCCATGAATTTCTTTTGATTCTGTAAAGCTGTTTTCCAACAATGACCATTTTTAAAAGCGCTATATGAATAAAGTTAAATTGTATTGAATATGCAGGTAGTCCCCCAACTTCGGGAGTCCGTTCGCAAGTCGGATTCGTTCTTAAGTCAAAGTGAGTCTTGTACGCCTTTGACACGAATATAAAATGTAAAGCATAACAATCCACTCGACTAAATCACTTTTCCCACACTGCCATCATGTGGCCAAACACCATAACTGCTCCTAAAGAAAATGAATCTCACATGTTAAATGTAACAGTGTCGTCTCTGCTCCTTTAAATGGTGAGGGGAATCCCGGATGCCTTTTTTCTCTCAGAGCTGTTTTCCACTGTATTGGACTGTGAACTCTGTTCTGTTGGGGATTTTTTATAATTAGGATTATTCTTCATCAGGACAGGTTTACAGGACAGACATTTTCCATCATCGTGATCCCGGACTGATTCACTGAAACCGTTGAGGCCGAATCATTTCTCCCGCACACACACACAAAATATACACACAAAATATACCGGACTTTAGACATTTTATACATTTAGTAAAGTAAAGTAAAAAGTAAAGCCTTTATTTTGTCACATATACATTACAGCACAGTGAAATTCCTTCCTCGCATATCCCAGCGTAACTGGGGTCAGAGCGCAGGTTCAGCGCCCCTGGAGCAGTTAGGGTTAAGGGCCTTGCTCAAGGGTCCAACAATGGCAACCTGGCAGAGCTGGGAATCGAACCGCTGACCCTCCGATCAGTAACTCAGTGCCTTAACCCTCTGAGCCACCACCACCACCCCTACTTACCGAACCTAGTGAAAATATTGTGAATATTTTTTTTTTTGGATTTTTCCCCAATTTTCTCCCTAATTTAAATTGTGTCCAATTCCTCCCCGTCACTAGGGGGCTCCACATTAAGGCTACTACTACCACTCAGCCGGGAGGGCGAAGACTATCACATGTTTCCTCCGAACCACATGACGCCAGCCGACCGCATCTTTTCGAACCGCTCGCTCACGAACCGTTGGGGGCGGAGTAACACACTCGGAGGACAGCGCTATCCGCTCCTTCCGCTTTCGTGAGCTCACGGACGCCCCTGATTGGCTGCAGAGCCGCGATTAATGTGGGAACACCAAGTACCTCTCATCCCTCCCCTCTGAGAGAGCTCGGCCAATCAGCTCTCTCTAGACCTCCGGCTGTGAGAGGTAACAGCATCACCCGGGAATCGAACTCGCGATCTCCAGATGAGCACTGCACCACTGCGCCACTCGGAGGCCCTGGTCTGTTTGTATCTGCGGAAATTCGTAACTCAAATGTTTGTAAGTCGGGGACGACCAGTATCCTGAAATAATCTTTAAAAAAATACCCCAAAATAAAATAAGTAATGAAGAGGCCTAATAGCAATTTACGATTGAAAGTAATAATAAAAAAAGATCAAACCTGCTAAAGCACTTAAAACATGGAACTTCAATAACAAACCAAGAAAACCTTGGCCGAGACAGCAGGTGGGGTCTTTAGGCACTCGCGGCTCCAAGGTTTGATCCTGAGATTCTTGCTTTCCACAGGTCTGTGTAGGCGTCCTCTAGCTTCCTCAATGCTGTTCAGCACATCGGATGATGGGTTCCATTGTTTCTATATGATGGTTATAATGGTTTTATCAGGAGTGGGTTGCTATCCTTTCATCCAACGCTTCTACCTTCTCATCCAGGCCTGTGGGACCTGCAATGGCGGAGTGATTTTGTTTGACACACAGGGTTAATGGTCTTACCCGAGGGCCCAACAGTGGTGGCGGGGTTGCGGCTGAATACCCTGACCCTCTGATCAGCAACACGTAGCCTCAACCACCTGAGCCACCAACTGCTCCTACATGGGAGAATAATACTAAATCCAGATGAACTGAATCCAGATGAAGGCAGAGGACATGGAAGAGGTGCATTCGTCATTTTTTTTTGTTGCAGATTTACAAAACTTGGACTTTTGGGTGCGATTTTGGGTGGGTTGGCGAGTAAAAGCACAGAGGACGTGAATTTTTAGGTTAGCACCGTTAACACCTAATCATGCGTCTACATGACAGACGGAAGGACAGACAGGAACAGCACTCGTTAGGAGAAGGTTAAATATGTTTATTAGATAGGTTCATTTACATTTCACAATTGACTCTTAAAATATGGATACATGTGCTAGAAATCCCGTTCTATAAAACAATGCGCTTAGCCAGATGCGGGAAAAAAAAAAAAAGTTGTTCTTGTTGTTTTTTAAGTCTGTGATAACATCCCTCGGGCCTCGACTCGCAGCATGTGGCACGCCATCGGATACATCTTTCATATGCAGGGAATATGTGCATGCAAGCAAAGAAAGGAAGACGCCGTTGGGAAACCTTGTTTTTAACCACAAGTTGCTTGTGTCTACTCTCAGCTTGATGCGACATGAGCAGTGTCTCGTGAAAGACGCAAGAGGATTATGATTCAAGCTGTCCTGAAGGGACTCTGTATCATTTATGAGTAACCGCGTAATCTTGGCTTTGACGTAACCCGTCACTAAAATGAACTCCTTTTCTATCGTTGCAGGATGGATGCACCGCGTGGACGCTTCCCGCTCGGTTATACACGCACTGGTTTTGAATTGAACTCGTTCCTTGAAAATGCGATGCGCTGAAACCTGAATCTTTCCCGCGGCCTTCTGGAAGTTTTATATACCAGAATATATATCGTAGAAACGATTAGAAATATATGATGCATATCAAAAGTAAAACGCTCCTCCGAGAGATCATGACTGAACCTGAATCTAATCTTTTCCTTCTGACTTTAAGACGTGAGGGTAGTACATTGGTTATTCTAATAACACGTGATGCATATTATTGCACTTATATACTGTACATGTAATGTAAACAGACAAACATTTTTCAACCAGAGGAAATAAATTGATATCCACATCATCGTTTACTCCTTCGATGCCGACTAGGCTTGTGTTGATAAGTTTTGACGTCATGCCAGGTCAGGTTAGAATACACAGCACTGCAAAAATTAACAGCCTATATTGTTGTCTTTTTCTACACGGTTTATACTGTAGGTCACCGCCAAAGGTTTATGCGGCCACCTTTTTGAAAGCCTGCCTTGATAAAGACCACGGGCTGGTTCGGTCCTGAGGTTGAGTTACTGACTGCGTTCAGGACCTCATAACCTCCATAAAACCATGACGTAACGGTGACACGCAATTTTTTGGTACTCGATCACAAATTCCACTAATTATCAAGAATGTTAGCTAAGAACTAGCTAGCAGTTATATCCAACTATAGCTGTTTAACAGTTATACTCAACTTTACCTTTATAACTTTAACTCTTGACACCGGAGAATCCTTCGATAAATGCTATATAAAGATCAACATATCATCAAACGTCCGGTTCTGAAAAGCTGATTTCAGTGCGTAAGTTCCAATAGGTGCAGTTCCTCGAATGACCACTAGGTTCTAAACGTGACTGACATCAGAAATAAACTGCAGGCTGGAACAACAACAACAACAACAACAACAACAAAAACAGTTTTGGTCTCCATAGCTAGACTTCCCATTCCTGACAGCGGTACGGGGTGAATTGTTATGTAACTCAAAAGTTAAAATTATATTAATCCATAAAATTATGCATATTTATTTGAGTAAAAGCTGCAGTGCACGTGTCCAACTGTTAGCTTCTGCTTGTTGCAGTATAACATGTAGGGTTCAATCAAATGCAAGGTACTGTAACGTTAGCATGGAAATGATCGTTAGCCACCTTGGTATTTTTGCTAAAGCTAAGCTTGTGATGACTGAGGTACAGTGGTACCTCGGCATACGAACGCCTCGAGAACTTGAAAAAAATTGCTTCAGTGTATGGACCATTTTCGGCGTATGAGCGATCGAGCCATTTTCGCATTTAGAGCAAGATTTAGTGAAGACAAAGCACCATGGGTCCCAAGAAGAAAAAGGGAGCCGCTTTCAGTTTGGTTTTTAAAGCAGCCGGTGCCAAAAGGAATCATAAATTAAGGTGAAGTAAAGTTAAATGTCTATTTATTTCATATTTTACTTCATTTTCATGTCTTTTCTAAATGTTTTGATTGTTTTTATAAAGAAAAATATGATTATAATGTTGGAAATTGGTAATATTGGTAATATTTTTGGGTGACTGGAACGGATTATCGGCACTTACATTATTTCCTATGTGACAATGCGCTTTGCAATACGGACTTTCTCATTAAGGGCTCGCCTCCTTAAAGGATAAAATTTCATAAGCCGAGGTTACGCTGCAAGTAGGCGTGTTGCAAATGACAGCCAGGCTCCATTCATTCTGCGTCATTTGCCCATGTATGGATTTACCGAGGTTTAGGTGGCATCAGTGGACGGTTTGTCCAGTTCGTAAACAGTCTATATTTGTATGCTGCAGTTATACATCACCTAATCAGCACCTACTGACCAATCAGAGTCAAGACAGCGCCGTGCTGTCTACAGAGTTAGCCCATGACTGAATAACGCGAACAGAGTACGCTAGCTAACTAAACAGTGACATGTCTACATTAACAGTGCTAAATATCAGCGTATATCAGAGTTTATGAAAATTATCAGCACAAGCCTAGTGTTTAAAGAAAGTAAACGCTAATGCCTGTTCACGCTCACTTAGCGCAGCGGTGTGCCTTGTTCGGGTTAACTTTCAGTAGCAGCCTTAATAACCCAAGTTCACAGTTGTGTCTGAAAGCTTTTAAATCATCGTGTGTTCGTCGTTATTACAACATGAAAACAAACAGTTGGTGCTGTTGACACTGCGTTACGCTAATATAACCTGAGTATTTGTTTTGGAAAGTGTTGCCTACTTGTACATTATTTCTTTTTTTAAATGCTGATTCTGTTCAGGGTGATTTATTGATTGACCAATCGATCTAGTCGTCACGTAGTGTGCGTGTAGATATGTACATGTATACAAGTCGGGATCACAGTTTGCCGTCCGGCCGCTAATTGTCCTCGCCGCCTGCGTCGTCAACAGGCGAACTCCTCGAAGTTGCCTAGAGTCGGGTGACTAGGTAGCACGTTCGGCGCGAATCCGAGGCTGTCCGAGTGACTCCGGAGGGTGTCGCATGTGCTCTGGAAGAGAGGGGAAACGGGGGAAGGACGGGAGAGATGTTCAGATGTGCCAGAGGATGCGCGATGAATTGATAGCGGCGCCAGGGAAAGACAGAGCAAAATGAAAAGGGATGAAAAAATAAAGTGGGTTAATGAAAATTTCAAAAGAATATATATAAAAAAAAAACAACATCCATATATGGAGTGTGAATCAAAAAAATATATATAAATATGGTAAGCAAATGATTGCGTAATACATTGAGGTATAAAATGAGACAGCGTGGATAAGTATGAATGAAACGGGAAGGGGGGGGGGGGGCAGACATTCTTACTTAACTCTGGATGAAATCAGAATTTCTGCTGAACATTTGATAAAAAGCACTTCCAATCTAAAATTATGATTATATGTCATAATTTTTTACACAAAACTGCACATGATAATGAAAGAGTGGTTTGCAGTTTGCTATAAAAGCAGTCACCTGTTTTGCTATGATAAAAAAAAAAGCACCCTGAGCCCCCAGAGATACATGGTGGTGGTAGCATCACACTGAGAAAGTTATCTTTGGCATTTTTTGGTTTCCCTTCTTAACGAGTCTCCAACTTTTAATTGCCCTTCGGGTTTGTTTAGACTTTCTCATTGAAGAATACTTATGCTCTAACAAAGTTTACATGTTATTGGCAAATAATATCACAATATATCATACCTTTAATCCCCACTTCAATATGATGGACCACTGAAGTATTTAATCTTCCAGGATGCCGCACTACAAGGTGTAGACTTAGGAAGGTCTTGGTGTTTCTAATGAACTGGCTGTTGAGTGTACAAGTGGATGTGCGCAATAAGGCAGTCTGTGACATGTAACACTGAGCTAGTGAAATAGTGCAGCAAACAATTCTTGTATTAGTGTCAGTGCGTGTAGACTAAAACGATGAGCTCCACCAAAGAAGGCTGTAATCAGTGTCAGACAGGATCGTTTTCATGCAGGCCTCTAATGACTAGCATAAATCAAGCAGAGACGTCAAGAAAAAAAAAAAAAAAAAAAAAGTCATTGCTGGTTTTATGATGAGTATATATATTTAGTGCAGGCATCTATAGCACTTCTTTGGAGAAAGATAAACCGTTGTGACGTCCTAAATATAAGGTTGTGCTGTGAGCTTCATAAATAAAATGCTTCAGTTTAATAAAATGCACAAATCTTGGATGTCCCTGATACACTATAAGTATGAGGGCTGTACTGAAAGTAATGCAAAGCTGAGCATAGCTTTTATACTCACTGAGTCTTCCTCTTTACAACTGTACTACTCAACATGGTCTCCATCACAAGCGGTGCATTTGGTAGTTGAACTCACATCTCTGAATCCTCTTGGAAAATCCCCTTTTCTCCAGTTTTCCCAGTCGACGGCATCCCGTCCAACTACAGAATGTGTACGGAGATGACACCAATGTGCACAGATCTCATGAGGAAGTAACCGAGATTGAAGACAAACCATGCAGTTGGGGACCATCAACTGCACCAAAGCGGGTGGATTTTCAAAAGGGATTCGAGAGCTGGGTTTAAGGATGGGGCGAATGCAGCGCTCGGAGACTACGGTATGGTGAGTAGTACTGTACGCTTGCATAAGAGTTACTCTACCAAAATTTGGTGATTTAAACCACATGTGTCAGTTATTTCATACATGAATTTATGATCTGATCATCTCTAATCCACAGTAAAAGGTGGCGATTTACCACGGTAAAAAAAAACATCATTTGTG
Source organism: Clarias macrocephalus (assembly GCA_011419295.1). NCBI lineage: Eukaryota > Metazoa > Chordata > Actinopteri > Siluriformes > Clariidae > Clarias > Clarias macrocephalus. Next base: position 23,179 of record JAAGKR010002338.1, on the reverse strand, counting down.
GTAAAAATAAATATAAAGATTCACTTAGAATTCATTATGCTTTCCATACATACACATACAAAACACAAAACAAAACAAACACAACTTAACAACTTGACCTCACCTCAGTGGTTATGTCCTGGACATGGGTCCTTATGTTACTTCGTGCCCGTGTAGCCCACACGCTTAAGTTCCACAGTGGAGCCATCACACCGCATGTAACCACGGTAACCATCACACCCCATGTAACCACGGTAACCATCCCACCCCATGTTCTCAGGTTATATAAAATAATTACATTATTCCGTTCACTGTCGTCATCCTGTTCAATATCTTTATATTCGATACTAGATGTGCCCGTGATTTTGTTCGCGTGGAATTTAATTACACACTCATAAGCTAAAATCTTTACGTGTTACTGTGAAGTGTGTGGAATGGAGGTGTGATCTCGGTTTATTAAGTAGATTTCTATTGCACACTTCTTAGTGCATCTTAAACAATCTACAGCCCCATCTGTTTAATTTAAATGTCTCTTCCTGATTGTGATGAAACAAAGCCTATACGGCTAAATACACCTGTGAAAATCCCATTCAAATTAATGGGATAATGGATGCAACTAAATTAGGGAGAAAATCAGGGGAAAAAATAAAAAACTATATAAATCGTTCAGTAGTTTTTAGGTGATGTGTGCACAAACAAACAGATAAACAGAGACAAATTCCAAAAAAACATCTTGATGTGTACTTTTACTCATCTAATGTCCCCCCAAATAATAATAATAATTTTTTTTTTTACAAATATCTTTAATGCAGACAGGCAAACTTTACAGTTTTATTATATGTATAAATTACGGTTGGCACAATCAAGCAGATTAAATTCTTGTCTGCTGCTGCTTGATTCCGACTTATGTTGCTGTCAAGCAGGAGGTTGGAGCACTGAGCCATTTTTCTTGGACATTTGGTGCCCCATAACCTAGATAAATCCACCGCTAAAAACGTAATTTAAGTTTCAGCTGAGCATCTTTTGGAAGCCATCTTGTGGACTGCCCTTGCATCACTGCACCTAGCCTATAATATGTCTCCAGTTTTACCCAGGGGTATCAGTGTTTTATTGATATGACCCTAGGAGCAACGGTTTTCTCTTTCATTGTAATAGGAATAACTGATTAAACTACAGAACTTCTGGATTGACCCCCATTACCAGGAAATGCCTTCAGTTTGCTGGACGCTTGCGGGAATGTCAAAGATTTCATGGCTGTAGGCCAGAAGCTACAAAAATTGTTGCCAGTGGCTGAAGCTTTCTCCATTGCCAGGTATTGGTCAACAAAACGAATAGGATCCACAGGACATGACAGGACTGTGCTTTCACTCAAGGAGGTCAACCGTGACAAACATAGAGTGGGAACCGGCAAAGACCTTCAGTTTAGCCATCAGCCCGCAACGTCTTTGAAGACCAGCAAACCACAGTGACAAACCCTACTCAAGCAACACAGATCTTTAGCTCTCACACCTGCTCCAAGCGGCTTATTTTGGAAGAAGCACACCGACGTCCAGTGGAACGAAGACGGACAACACCTTTTGCAGGTACGACATAAGCCACCAGGCCTGATTAAAACCACCTGAACAAACCATCCCATGGACTCACATACAGTATCTATGGGCAGTACTGAATATTCCAGCATTCACTTGGACTAGTTTGTTTATTGTGAGATGTTAGAGTTGATTCAGCAGACTTTTAGCCAAGACACAGACCACATCACACACACCACAAAGACCAAATCCCTTGTGATGGAATCGATTGGTGAATACATTCCAATGGTATGGAGGACCAAAAAAGTCTTACACTTAGACTATCGATTGGTTTACAAAATCCAAATGACCATTCGAGACTCTTTCTGACTACTCTTTCTACTTTACATTCTGCTTATTCATCCATATTTAGGCACGTATGGTGTAATACAGTAATCCTTAATTTTATCCTTCTCACGTGCAAATAGACAATATGTCATGCTGTCTGCTCAGCAGCTTAAATGTCATCATAAATGCCCAGGTGAACTGTCCTTCATGGATGTCCTCATTCTTTTGAACTTTTTTTTTCGTGAGTAATCTTTCAACTGCCTCTTGGGCATTTTTATAGATATGGCATCTGTTAGCTTTAGCCAGTCCATCCAATTTTATGAATGGCACTGTAATCGGTTATCTGATGACAACTACCAGAGCAGCAGCTTCCGAAAATGGGTTATCAGACTGTGATTGCTCCCTGGAAAGGAGCCCAAGAATTGGCTGGCTGATACAGCAGAGCAATTTAACCCAAACAGTCTGAGGGTTGGCAGTCTGCCACTGACAAGAGACAATCGTTACCGATGCCTCGTCTACTCCTCTACATTCTAGGTTGGAGCATGGTACCACAGGGGAACTGGGTGCACCTGACCCTTGGGGGGACTGATGTCAACAACTTGGAATTGAAAGTGGTCCATCTGGACTGGAATATTATCTTTCAGCTGTAATCATGACTGGACCAAGGTCTTGGTTTCTCAACATCTCCCACAGAATCTCCTCAGTTGAGCCAATCTGTGATGAACCTTTTCACCAGTCTTAGGTCAACTTGACAGAAATCGTTCCCCCTGGCAGAGCCAGAGAAGCCACAAATATGGGATGAACTGTCGTGTAAATTCTTATCTACTTAAAATTCTTCCCATCGAGTAAAGCAAGTTCAGCAACTAGGACAACGTTTCCAGTTTGTGGCCGCAAGATGCCTTTTTCCTTGAAGGACTTCTGACAAGAGCAGACAAACTGTCCCAAATCGATGGCAAAATCTGAAATGCACAGCATGCTCATTTGATTCTGTGGGTCATGGCCCCTGGGACAGAATTACCAGCTGAGGACTGCAGTCAAAACAAAGTCCAGGAAACTCTTCTCAATACAAGAGCACACGGACCTTGTAAGTCCCCCATCCAAGGTGTAGGGCAGCCATTGTGGCACTCCACAATGTAAAGAAGGCGAGGTGCCTCTAAACACCATGGTTTCCATCCTGGTTTCAGTGAGGATAAGCCGGCAGAGCATTGTTTTTGTATCATTATGTGACTTTGTGGATCTTGGGGTGCATGTGCAGAAGGAAGTATCTGGTGTTTCACAAAACTAGTTACGTGTTAGGTAGGATTGCAACAGCATTGTTACATAGCGTTATATCCAAAGGGAAACACTACAAATACAGACAATTGAAGTGCTACACAAAGTATGCAAACAAACCAAAATTAATACTATTGGTTGCATATATGTCGCAGAAAGTCTGTTTCCCAAAAGCTTCATGGCTAACAGATTTGGAATGACCATATGTTTAAAACATGCTAATAACGACATTTTGCATAACTTCATTAACTTTTTGGGAAAACTTTTGGGAAAGAGGACTGCAACAGAAATAGCAAAAAATAATAATCAAAAGCCCAAAAATGAGGCAAGACTAATCCATTCATAGCACAGATTTGCTTTACCTGAACTTGTGCAATGCATCATCTCCATCGTGAAGGCTACAGGATTTGAAAGATTTTCCTTAGAAATGCTTAGGAACCGTAGTTTCCTGGACCAATTTATTAGTGCAGGAAACACACAAAAAGGAGCCTCAAAAAAGAAGGATATTTAAAGGGTTGAAAAATGAAATGCTGATGAGAATGAGTTATAGTCAGACAGATTAAGAGGATGTAAAGTATTTACAGTATTGTCAATGGCCAGCTACCTGGGGGTATGATTAGGCGTGACACCAGGGCTGGTGGGGTTCTCAGAGTAGTCCTGGAAGACACATGATGGGGAGAGAGATGAGGATGACCACACCAGGTATGGGTTCAGTTCAGTTTCAGGTTCACAAGCCAAAGTGAATCCTGCATCAGGCCTCCATCCAAGTCCTAAATTTGCTGAATTGAACCTGAACTGACCCCAACCCTGGCCCAAAACAAAATTATACAATGCGGAGTAAGTAATGATCCATTCATCCTTTTTTTTTTTTTTTTAAAACTGTGAAGTTGAATAATGAATAATAGCATTAACATTAAGAATGCACGAGCAAGGCTTAATGCAAGAACTGGATCTTATGGAATCCGCTGGAAAATATAAGGGAATGCGGAAAACAACGATAACTTTGGCTAATTTTAATAAGGATCTTTTAAAATGAATTAGACAAAATTTCTGATTAAATATTTGTAGATTAAACATTTGCAAAACAATAAACCAAGAAATATGTTTCCATAGGTGACATGCAGTGGATTGGTATAATGTGGATAATGAATTTTGGTATGAAACTCCAAAGGACGTATTAAGCACACACCAGCTACGGTCTAGTACTGTGCAAAGTCTTTAGTCTCCTCTCATGAAATGAAATGATGTAAATCGAAGTAAATTAAAGAAATGGGAGCCCGTTTTACTGTGACAGCTTGCAAAGTGCTTAAAGATACTGTATATTTACCGACCTCAGCAGCGACCATCATTTCCCCTCTCGTCTGTTCCAACCACTCAAGTATTCAGCATCAGCAGTAACACTAATCACAGGTCTGATCATCTCTCATCATCTGTTTCTCACTGGTTCATGCTTTAAGTTAGATGATATTTTTTTATGATTGAATGATTCATAGGTCACTGTGTGGTGCAACAAACAAAAAACATTCCTCTGGACTGGACTGAAAATGAGAAACAAAACTTGCCAAAAAGAAAGTTAAGAACTCATTCAGGAAGTCTGGAGAACTATTCCTAAGACTACATTACAAAAAAAAAACAAAAAAACATCTGGCTCTTTGGAAGCAAAATCTGAAAAAAATTGAGGGGTGAATCAAGACCTTTGCACAGTACCAGGTTTTATTTATTATATTCCTGTCATGGATGATAAATGAGAACTTGGCCAGATATGAAACTGCTTTGTTGGATCGAAAGTCAACGGACCTTTTGAAACACTAAACACCAACACACGCTTAAGTTTTTTTTTCTTTCTTCTAGCTAACTGTCATATACATTCCGAGGTCTTTATTTAAGATGATAAATTATAGAGAAACCTACTACACCAAATGAAATCTCTCAAGCAGAAAAGCAATCACGGCCGCTCATGAAAGAGCTCTGTACAATTGCTTTGTGCGATTCATTTCATAGATTGTTCTGTAATGCAAGTCTTTTGCCATTGCATCTGTAATGTGTGCCAATAATTTGGCACTCTGCTTCTTGTTTGTTTACACAAACCTTCTATGAGCTCCTTCTTTTTTTTTTGGCAGGGAATATTATTTTATTTATTTTTAATTTTTTTGGATTTTCCCCCTGATTTTCTCCCTAATTTAGTCGTGTCCAATTCCTCCCTGTCACTAGGGGGCGCTCCCACATTAAGGCTACTACCACCACTCAGCCGGGAAGACTATCACTTGTTTCCTCCGAACCACGTGACGCCAGCTGACCGCGTCTTTTCCAACCGCTTGGGGGGGGGAGTAACACACTCGGAGGACGGCGCTATCCGCTCCTTCCGCTTGCGTGAGCTCACAGACGCCCCTGATTGGCTGTAGAGCCGCGATTAATGTGGGAGCACTAAGTACCTCTCATATCCCTCCCCTCTGAGAGAGCTCGGCCAATCAGCTCCCTCTAGACCTCCGGCTGCGAGAGGTTACAGCACCACCCGGGAATCGAACCAGCGATCTCCGGATGATAGGGGGAGCACTTTACCACTGCGCCACTTGGAGTCGGAATCTTATTTTTTGATAGCTTAATCAATAATTAGGATGGAACAGTACTTTTATTTGATAAAAAAAAAAGATTACAGCAGCTTTAATGTAAACCAATTAATTTGCCACCCAAAGTCTTTTTTCAGAGAACGCATGGGAAAAAAACCTCCCTACAGTATGTGTGTTTACGGCATTGAGTGTGAAGAGGATAAGACGACATCGCACAAGGTTAATAAGTTTGTATAGACATCAGTAACACTGCTTCCGTTAGCAATGAAGTACGACCTAAATGGAACACCTGGTTCTGGGCTGCTGTCATTAATAAAGGAAATTATTTTTTAACACCTTTGCCATAGACATCGCTGCTTAATCACCCAGATTTCTATCACAAAACTAAACCAATCACAAAAATTGTAATTAGTTTTTTTTCTCACGTTACTGCACATGAACGCACAAGAGAAATGATTGCAACCTAGAGGAAGATAGTATCGTTTTACTAATTCGAGTGTTTCTTTTGACAAATTACCATGTTTTAATTAAAATAATCTGCGCTTCCCCTCTCCCATAATCAGAATTTGAGCCAAAGACAAAAGAAATAGCAGCGACATGCAGCAACACAGCACTATAAAAAACAAAACAAAACAAAAAAAAAAACCCAACAACAACCTTGCGCTTGTTTCCGTCATGTTCTCTCAGCTCCACCTAAAGCATGCACATGCAGGTGGTGTGGTATAGGACGAGCTCAGTTACCAGGTTGTCACTTGCACTTCGACGGGGCCGTCCTTTACGTAGAAAGTAGCCCAGCACTTTATCCTTAAACACCTGCGGAATCATGCAAAAGTTCAAAAGTTAGTCTCAGATTCGCAGAGTTCAAAACTACAGTGATTATTAGACCTTAATCTTTCATAGTTAGAAAACAGATGGGGTGCGCCACATGTAACCCCGTGACCCTGTGATGAACTAGTGTGACGTCAGGCTGCTGTCCTCGGGAGCGCCCAGAGTCAACAAACCCACACAGGTACTGTACCGCTCAGGTCCCCGCTACATCACGCACGTCCATTAGCTATCCTCATTAACCCTCCACGCAGTCGTTAACACATAGCTGCATACAGTACAGCCATGTGGAACAATTGGCATTCAGAAAGGGACAATGGTACTGATTGCATAGTCTTTTAGATCATTTCCCTGGGCATCCCTTGGTGCTTTAGTACCCACGAATATTTTCCTGATGGTAGAGGCATGGTTTAACCCGGCTCTTGCAATGGCTTTATCACCAACCCTACTTGCATTTTCATTTGCAGATACTGTAATTTATTGCACCCTTTTACTGCACCCCCAGCTTCAAGTGTTGCCTTTAAGATCTCCGCTCTCTTTGCGTTTCCCATCACGGCCGTTATGACCTTAATGGCTGGCACCAATATACTAATCAAGGGCACTGGTGGCTCATTGGTAGACCTCTCGTTACCATGCAGATGGCGCAGGCTCACTTCCCAGCTGGTACTCCACACCTAGCCAGGGGGGTTGCAGGGCACCCATGGCGCTGATCCCAAGCCTGGTGGGGTTGCACCGGGAAGGGTATCTGGTGTTAAATCTTTGCTAAAATCACATTTGTGCAGATACAGTGGGAGGATCCTAGTCATGAGTAGCCCACTCGCTTTCTTAAAATGACATTTCTTAACTTGTCCAATGGAGGATCCTGCTTTCCTTTTGCACCCATAATGAGGTGCATTATCCTCTAACTACGTGGATGCTCTGAGGCCAGTGTTTAGCGCTCCTCAGGTAGAAAAGTTCTGTTTGTTTGTATTCTAGTAAGCAGCATTAAACTCCTGTAAACGTCTTCAATCCAGGCCATTTCTTGACCATTCCTGCTGATTTAATCCAGCAAAGGAGATGGATTCTTTCCTTAGCCGTGTCTGCTGCTTGTGGTTGAATATAATGTTCTTTCACAGGCTGCATATGAATTTCTTCACAGCCACAAGCCCATGATTGTAGTTCTTGGCAAGGAAAAGACCCCCATGGTAACACTCCAGTTGTCCCAAAGGAAGTCCTGGAAACCCTTATGGGTTGGCTCCATGTTTTCTCATAGAGCTTGAATAGGGAGCGATGCAGGCTTGCCTCAGAGCATTCAGGTAATCAGAGGATAATGCACTGGATCATGGGTGCAAAACTAAAGCATCCTCCATTGGGCAAATTGGACAAATGAAGAAATGTCATTTTGCACGACATCTGCCCAAACAAGTGACTAAGCTATTTTTGACTAGGAGCATCCACCCTCACAAATTAGATTTTAGAAAAGGTTTTTACCCCAGACACCCTTCCTGATGCCACCCAAGGCTTGGGATTGGCACTGTGCTTTCCCCTTCAAGCCCCGTGGTTGGGTGTGGGGTATTGGCTGGAAAGTAAGCTCTGGCCATCCTAGAAGAAACCTACAGCACCACTGTGCCAAAAATTGCCCTGAATAGGATAATGGTGCCAGCCATTAATGACATAATGGGACTTGCAATGGGGACAGAGATCCTAAAGGCAACATTTAAAACTATTGGTGACACTAAACAAATTGTCTTTGGACAAGGCACATTTGGACAATGAGCTGTGAAAAATAGGTGCTTCGTGTAAATATCCAGCCACTACAATTCAATATTTGGTTGCGTCAGGTTCACTTGCTCAAACTTGCAAATGCGTCTTGCCTCAAGTTTCCACACTTGCCATAATAACTGTGTTTTTATAATCCAGATCATGGCTTTGACTGGCCCCTCTGGACCACTTAAACTGTCAAGCCAGTTCAGTTCAGGGAAGCTTTAAACTTGCCTCCTATTAAAAAAAAAAAAGATTTCCCCATAGGTTCCAGCAGGTCGAAATATTTCTAGTAAGCTGGTAACGAGCTTTCCACACCATGAGCCTGAAGGGATGGAGCTCGATCAGAGATTTGGGTTGTGTTTTCTGCCATTCCATTCCATTGGGCATTTGTACGGCTTTTGTAGTAGCAAAGCGGCGTCTCGACAGTCTGTACAGGGTTTTAGCTCCTGTTAGTCTGGCAGCTCAGTTTGAAAGGATGGCAAGTTTTGAGTTGATCTCGAGTTAATATCGCTTCTCTTTTTTAATTAAGAAGCACAAAGTACAGACGGGGATTTTCAGACACTTTCATCTTTTTTTTTTTTGTATACCGCACTTTTGACTTTTTCATGCCTTTATTTCTGTCTGGTTTGAAATGTTCTTTTCTTTTTTTAAAATTTAAGACATAATCGATGTATCTCTCACACATATTGGTTTTTAATTCTGACAAGACAAGAGAGAGAAAGAGGCCAATGAACTATTTGGCTTCTTCATGAAGCTGCGATTAACTAACTTAATTAATGTTTGCCAGAAGGACTGCAGTCTGGAAATGTCTGCGCAGCTCGTTTTACATATTAATCTTTTTCCCGAAGACTTTTTACACATGATTTAGTAAAATGCACTGCGTTTTACACCAACATATATTATGCATAATGAATGTCTAATAAAAAAAAGTATTGCATAATGTATAATGTCAAAGAAACCTAAACTGCACACTGTATTACTGTACGTTTAATTATGATTGCTAACTATCCTATTTATTAAAAAAAAAATTTTTAACTACTAGATGCTATAAGTAAGGCTGGATGTATTTTTTAAATGATTATTAAACCTACAACGCTTGTAATATAATAAAATATAAAACACTGATGAATGAAATCAGTTTATTGCTATGCAGCTTTAAACCATATATATATTTTTGTCTAATACTGTTATATTATGTTTCAAACATTTAAGCATTATAATAACAATTTATTATGGAATTTATTAAATATGTTCAATGTCATAAGATGCATCATGTCATTAGATAATTTTTCAAAGAACATTTCAGATTTTTCCTCATATTTCAGTAAAAAAAAAAAAAAAAACCTTTCTGCTTAATTCAGATTACAACTTTCCCTAAATTTTCTGATTTAGATCAGCTTAAAAATATATACAATAAAAGAGAGAGAATTGCAACGTACCTCATACAAATAATCAAATATTTCCAGTATGGTCAGGACACTAGCTCCTATAAACAGCCCCATCTGCCCCCCGATGTCACCTGAAAAAAGGAAAGTTACCCAATGACAAATGACGTCCATGGAGATTTTAATCAGTCAAAATCTTTTCTTTTCTCCGTAGTCCACCTCACCAAGCAGACCAGCCACTTCGTATGCCTTCTTCTGCTCGATCTTCTCGTAATTCAGGGCCTCAAAAAAGATATCCAGGACTAAAATGTTCTCTCTGGAAACGGATACACAGGCAACGAAACAAAGTGACTGACTCGTTGTCATGGGCTTTAGTGAAAGCACAATGGGCGTTCAAGTCAAACTGGGACTTTTGATTGTGCAGAAGAACGGTGCACAGTTGGCTGAGATTAGACACCCTCCCTGTATGTCTCTATATAATCCCCTGCTACACTAATCCCCATGTTTCTCTGGTGCTCGGACACCATCAAGGGAGAGAGAGATTTCTGAAACACTGTCTTCCCAGGAACTCCTTTAATGGCCCAAACATGTGGCAATGGCTTGGTTACAGTTCCCGTAATGTATAAGTGGTGTTGTGTGTACAGTTCCCACGGACAGATGGGTGTCTTCTGCGTTCCACTCTCCGAATGCTGACGGGAACGACTGCAGTTTTACTGCGGCTAAGAGTCTCATCACCGTCCTGCGCCTGAAGTCTTCTGTGAATGTCGATTGTTTTTTCCTCCCTCAATAAATTACATCATAAGTCTCTATTTGACATGAACGCCTCCTTTATACCTGAAGCACCAAGATTACTGTTCCTGGCTTATTTGCAGCACTTATGTACCGTACATTCAATGGCCACATTAATAGGGACACCTGGACACTAATCATCCAACCAACCAATCAAACCTCAGATATCTGACAGAAGCGAAATCTGGTGCTGTAGCCTTTTCACTTTAAGGAGAATCTGTTGAAGAATCCAGTTTGAGATTCTTCTCTGTTCAGGTGTAAAGAGCAGTTATTTGAGCTACCGTCGGCTTGGAACGATCTGGAGGTTCATCCTCCTCCTCTGAGAGCTCTTTCCTCAAGCACTGCCTCTCACTGCATGAACCTGATGTTCATTACAACATTACAACGTTTGCGTGTAAAACTCTAGAGATGGAATGCATGAAAAATCACAGATAATGAGAGGTTAGGCTATGAAATACCCAAACTGCAGCAAACACACAGAGAAATCGCATTTTAGCCCATTGTGGTGTTAGATGTGGAGCACTCGACCCTGAATCTGATAACTTTTTGAACGAACAGATGCACGGGTGTTCCTAATAAAGTGGTCGTTCATAATATTTCTTACACAAAGTTCTAGACCAGTTGTGTTCAATTTATATGATAAGAATACGCAGCTTTTCGGATGATCTGGTCCTAAAAGACAGGAACGGTTCTGTATCTGAAACTGGCGCGTCTCATACCCGATGTACTGCTCTGATTTGTTGAACTTCTTAGCCAGGTATTTGGCCGACGCTTTGCTTGGTATTTTCACCATGGAAAGCTCCTTGCCGTAGCGAGTCATGTTGCATGGGGTCTGGCACACGCAGTAATTGTTGTCTTTTTCAACCAGAAAATCTGTGAAAACAAAGAGTAGATTTAAATGAATCATTGGGTAATGATTCATATCTATAATTTCTGTTGATTTATATCTATATAGATCAGAAGAAAGGTTTTGTCTGTACATCGGTCAGGACTCGCTCTTTCAATGAACTCTTTACAGTTCATACATTGAAGGACGAGAAACCAGTCTCAGAAAGATTTCTGTTTTTTTTTTTTTTTTTTGTCTGTTTCAGATTATTTCACAGCATCATGCAAAACTGGCTGGAGTGACATCATGCTATTTTACTGACATTAGTTCATATTTTCACTTGGAGCTCTGAAGAGGTAAAAAAAAAAATTACATAAAAAAACAAAAAATAACAAACAACAAACCTAAAATAAACATCAAAAGTAAACCTCAAATCAGTATTTTATTTAAAACTAAATGAACATCAAATAGCCATTAAAAGTAAACATAAAAAACATTAAACAAACATCAAATCAAAAAATTTACATAAAAATACAAAATAAAAAAACAAAAAATAAACATAAAACCCAAAATAAACATCAAAAGTAAACCTCAAATCAGTATTTTATTTCAAACTAAATGAACATCAAATAGCCATTAAAAGTAAACATAAAAAAACGTTAAACAAACATCAAATCAAAAAATTTACATAAAAATACAAAATAAAAAAACAAAAAATAAACATAAAACCCAAAATAAACATCAAAAGTAAACCTCAAATCAGTATTTTATTTCAAACTAAATGAACATCAAATAGCCATTAAAAGTAAACATAAAAAAACGTTAAACAAACATCAAATCAAAAAATTTACATAAAAATACAAAATAAAAAAACAAAAAATAAACATAAAACCCAAAATAAACATCAAAAGTAAACCTCAAATCAGTATTTTATTTCAAACTAAATGAACATCAAATAGCCATTAAAAGTAAACATAAAAAAACGTTAAACAAACATCAAATCAAAAAATTTACATAAAAATACAAAATAAAAAAACAAAAAATAAACATAAAACCCAAAATAAACATCAAAAGTAAACCTCAAATCAGTATTTTATTTCAAACTAAATGAACATCAAATAGCCATTAAAAGTAAACATAAAAAAACGTTAAACAAACATCAAATCAAAAAATTTACATAAAAATACAAAATAAAAAAACAAAAAATAAACATAAAACCCAAAATAAACATCAAAAGTAAACCTCAAATCAGTATTTTATTTCAAACTAAATGAACATCAAATAGCCATTAAAAGTAAACATAAAAAAACGTTAAACAAACATCAAATCAAAAAATTTACATAAAAATACAAAATAAAAAAACAAAAAATAAACATAAAACCCAAAATAAACATCAAAAGTAAACCTCAAATCAGTATTTTATTTCAAACTAAATGAACATCAAATAGCCATTAAAAGTAAACATAAAAAAACGTTAAACAAACATCAAATCAAAAAATTTACATAAAAATACAAAATAAAAAAACAAAAAATAAACATAAAACCCAAAATAAACATCAAAAGTAAACCTCAAATCAGTATTTTATTTAAAACTAAATGAACATCAAATAGCTATTAAAAGTAAACATAAAAAAATCAACATCAAATAAAAAAACAAACAAAAAAGATAAAATTAAAAATAAACATAAAATTAACATCAAAAGTAAACATCAAATCAACATCAAATAAAAAATAAACATGAAATCAGTAAACATTAAATTTCATTTAAAAATAAATGAGTAAACATCAAATTGGTATTTAATAAAAAAAAAAAATTAATGGTTACTTCATGTTAAAGAGGATTTTCTCTCTAATTGCCTGAAACAGTTTTTATGATTTAATAGGAAATCATGCCTTGTATTTTTGACGCTATATTAACTATTAACACGTTCTCTTACCCAAGGCAGGGTCTGCACAGTCCTTGTACTGTTCTGGTGTGCATACGGTGGACGTGCCTAATAAAGTGTAAAAAAAAAAAAAAAAGAAGAAAAAAAAAATAGACAATAACTACAGAGATTCTTAAAAGAATCAATAACAAACATTCGATATACAGTAGATGTGTGTGTGTGTGTGTGTGTGTGTGTACCTGGCATGTGTACCATCCTGCAGTTACAGTTCTCCAGCAGATACCGGGTTTCACAGTCGATCCGGCACGCGGTTATGCTGTAAGTGGAGAAATATTCCGAGTCCAGGGGAGTCGACCTGCAGTCGCCCCACGGCGGTGGAAGATACTGAAGCTGAGATACATCACACGGGTTGATTCATTAATGGTGCGAACGTGCTGTTTGATAACAAACCAGTCATGAGCAGCCAAGCAAAGGAAAAGACATTCGCTCAATGGAGACATCGCCGAGTACCGTTCGAATGAAGTGATGAAGATTAGTGGAGACCAAATGGAAACGTTTTTTTTTTTTTTCATTCAAATGCGCGTCTGAATGAGAGAAGTCGCAAAGGAATGGCACAAAACATGCTGGTGAACGGTGTTGACTGTGACGTGGAGAAAACCAGAGAAAAGTGGCACGTGAGTTGCCAGTTTAGCCTTGAAGAAGCGAGCACGAGAAAAACGACATGGGGTACAATTCAAGATACCCGATAAGAACTCGAACCTAGTTAGTGTTTACGAAGGGTGTTGCATTTATCGCTGTCTAGCCGAGTCTACTTGCTGATTAGATTAGTCTCGTCATTCTGCTATAGAACAACTTGGATTTATACAGTAAGTATGGCTGAAAGGGAAAGCAGGGGTTAGATACAGTAGCAGAGTAAACAGACACACCAAAACACAGAAGAGGCGCAAACATGAGGAGAACAAAACCCATGACATGAGACCGAAACAGGACCAAAACCCAAACTAAACACAAAGAAACGCAAGTGAAGAATGAAATCCTGCAGGGAATTATCACGTTTTAACATACAGTGACAAATAAATGTGTCTGGACGGCCTCCGCGTGCTTGAGCAGGAAAAGATTAAACCGTCCTTCGCATCCGCGTCACATCCTTTCGATTCCTGGAATGCTGCATCACCGATAACCGGATGCGCGTTCTTCAGCAGATGCGCCATTTGGACTTGTTTACACGGGACGCATTTCTCCGATATTGATATCACGGTATCGGGTCGTGAATATATGTGCTCATGATGGAATGGTTAATAGAAACATAAAGACGGCAGGGTTTATTGTAAGGACGAGGGATTTTTATCCCTTTTTAACAGTGTAACAGGATGAACACCAAGTATAACGAGCCAACTTGAGAGGGATATGAGAGACTCGTGATCTTGTTTGCGCGAATGTCACAGCGGGCCAGTAAACACTGTCTGCCAGAAGACGCGTCTGTAATTAGGAATCGGGGATGGTTGCAAGGGAGGAACTGAAAGTGTAAAAAAATCTTAGAGATTGACTTTTGCCAGGAGCGGAAGGGAGAGAATATAGTGCTCATGTACAAGTCGCGAGCTGCGTGAACGGGATGCGCAGTTTTGTTCTCGGCCAGAAAACAATGCAGGTATCGATGAAGTGTCACAGACTTATGTTCCAAAGAGCGCAGAATAAAACTGCAGCTGGATCACAGACAGGGTTCGGGTTCGACAAGAGCGTTACGGCACAGAGGCCATCGTTTATCAAATGTTTCTTTCGACTGACGCTTTGAACAGTCCCTCCATTAAGACGGTCTTATCGACGAAATGCATTTTTTTCCCCCTCTTAAACCCCGAGACAGTCGACTTCAGGAAGTGGATTCAATCACTATCCTTTCATCTTTATTTTTTATAATTCAAAAGTCAGGATGTTCCTGAAATTTAATTTGGTCCGGACGTTTTCCACAGTCTCTGAATCTATGGTGACTTGTCTCTATTAGGCTGTGTGAGGATGTGATGGTTCCTCTGTGTCAGGAGGATACAATGAAGATCTTCAGGCCTGTAGCTGTTTTTAAGTCTGTCTTAAAGGTGTATACAGTATTAGCAAGTACATCACCAGAGGTTCCAGTTGTTTTATGTTTTCCTGCTCTGCACACCGACAGTTAAATATGTCGCCTGGAATGCGATTACAATATACTTAATTGGGGCCAAATTTGGCAACCCTCGTTCCAGGCAAAAATCCATTCCAAAGTTCAGCTGAGACGAATATGAGGCTTCTGCAGTCCCACTGAGCTAAGAAAGTTGGTATCTTTCAAATATATAGTGTATGTAGTCCTAATTTATGTACAAGGTTATCTAGATCTGGTTAAGGTTGACGACCGAGCAGAAAGAGGGTCGTGGAATTTGGCCCTGATTATTTACACTGTACTCACGTTCTGGGTGTCAAACTTCATGGTCAGTGTGCAGAAAATTTATAATGAGACTTATTTATTGCACTGTACTCGTATATGCTTCAGTTTCTTAAAAAAAAAAAAACGACTTGAAAAAAAAAACCCAAATGTTTTCTTTAAAGGAAATGACTACGATCGACATAGTTTATATCATCAATCAGCAAGTGCAGCCTCATATAAACACAAACATACTGGTAATCATTATTGGGTTTAATATATTAGTCAGGTGGCGCAGTGGCGCAGTGGCGCAGTGATCAGCACTCTGGCCTCGCACCTCCAGGGTTGTGCATGGAGTTTGGATGTTCTCCCCATGGGTGGGTGGGTTTCCTCCGGGTACTCCGGTTTCCTCCCACAAAGACATGCAGATTAGACTAACTGGCATTAACAACTTCCGCATAGTGAGTATGATGGATTGGCACCCTGTCCAGGTTGTACCCTGCTCACGCGACCCTGTACAGGAGAAACGCTATAGAGAATGAGTGAGCATTTGAGTCATATTCTTGTCTGCGTAATATTAATTCGCCTTGATTGGTTTCTCCATTGTTATGTTTATTGGATGGTTACATCAAACGGTCAGATTTAGAGGTCAGGTGACGTCGCTCTGTTTTTACTTCTAACCCTTTTTGTGTGTGTGTCATTCTAAAGAGCGCTTACATCTGAAATCGTTTTAGGGTCGCTTGGAAATTCTGTGCACGAGACTAAACTCTGAATACTCCTTTGCGCTCTCACCATAAAACCAAGCGCACCACCCATGAACTGATTCCAAACGAGCTCCCGAATTCCCCCCCGACTCTGGACTGTAGGTATGTTTTTTTTTGGTCTCTGGTTTTCTCCAGGACTAAATGAACGAGTTTTACAGGTGTTTGAGTGAGACAATGGCGGGTTATGTGCAATAGGCGTAGCATTAGGTACCAGTTGCTGCTGACAAGACACAAAAGTTTGAAAACCAGGGGCCACACCAAATCCCAGCTGGTCTATGAAGGGCGGCTCGTCCTGGCTGTGGATCTGGACTTTGATGCCCGCTTCATACGACGTTTCATCTGTGGCAGGATGGGAGAGAAAACAGACAAAGCAATGATCATATTTCTAGAATATACCGTCTGGCCTGAAATTGTTCCGAAGGTGCTCAACCAGTAGTCTTGCAAATGACAGTCAATGTAACTTGTATGGTGGACTCTGGACATGAACAAGACGTTTGGTGCGCAGTGACAGGGATAACTGTGATCGCAGTATTCATGGAAGGAGTCTCCAGTACAAGTGCATCAATATAAAGCAGCGAACTAAAGCTGTGAGCGACTGAAGAGCCGCAAGTCAGAAGTTTATTTGTAGTGAAAATTGAGCTGTTTCTAAAGATAAACTGTGTATATATATATATATATATATATATACCTGTGTCCCCCCACACGGGCAGGTATTCGTCCTGCTGAATATCCAGCATTATTTCCAGGCCGTTTCCTGTGCCGCCTTTTAACGTCGTCAGCAAGGGGTTTCCATCCAGGCCCGAGTTGAAGGTGTAACACTTGCCGTATCTCGTATAAATCTGGGGAAGAATTCAGGGAAATGTTAATAATAAAAAATAAAATAATAATAATCCATGTGTGCCATAATTAGGAGGTTTGTAAAGAGCGTTCCTTTTAAATCAAATAAATAAATAAAAAAAATCCCGTCTCCTTTCATTCATTTTAAGGTGATTAAAAAGCAACAATCCTTATGTTATTCATCTGAAATCCGTCGCGCCGAGACAGTCGAGCTGAGCGTCACGGCTTCCTGATCAAACCGAGTCACCAGCCGATCGCGAGCAGCGTGTTAACGGCGTGGAGGGTTTTCTTCTTTGCTTTGTCATTTATAAAAAAATTTCATAATTAAATAATTAAATAAATAAATAGCACTGATGAGAAAATAAAGTGATGATTTTGCAGGTTGTTGTTTGCTGGGGAATAACGGCTTGATGAAAATAACAATGACACAAAACTAAAATAAACCACTTATTTAAAAATAAACAAATTAAACTCATTTTTGTGTATATATATATATATATATTTTTTTTTTTTTAATCCTGAAGGATTTGAACACCATTGCAGAATGCAAATAAAATAATAATGAAAAAAAGGTGTCCTGGAGGTACGCGTGAGATTTCGATCTGATTTGTGCTAGAAGAATAGAGAGACGTTTAATTATTCATGTCCTTTCCACCCAAGGAAATTTGTCAGCGTGTTCCTTCGGTTAGAAAAAGCAACAACGCGTTTTTTTTTTTGGAAGGAAAAAAAAATCTAATGAAGATAGAACCTTGCAATTAAAAGATCTGAAGTGATGGAACCGCGTGAAAACCAGACGGACCAGACAAATCTCACTTCTGGTATGGTGGTTATTTATGGTAGTTTTTTTTTTTATTATTTTTTTGGAAGTTTATACAAATTTGGAAATACAGTAGCTTGGACTTTCAACTGTCCAACTGAAAAAAAAATCAATAAAAAAAAAAAAATCACAGTATTTTGTAAAACTGCGGTTCTATCAAAAAAACCAATCCTTTCCTACCGCAAACTTTCCGAGATATTTATTTACAGTGGGGCTTCAAAATCTTTTTAGTTTTCTGTTGCGCCAATAAAAAGCGTTAGAACAAAAAAATAAATAGAAAACTAATACATACTTACATAAAGATTGTTAAAGATACATAAAGATTGTTGGAAATTATGTAAATCATATACATTTATGGCAAGATTGAATCTGCCTCATCCCTTTACCCTGTCGTTGATTATTTCTCTATAACTGCACAAGAAAAGGAGAAAGAAAACTAGTGCGGAAAGGATCCAAAAACGATGCAACGCTATACATGATATAATGATATACATACTGGAGTAAAGTTCTTATGTGTGCAGTTTTCTCCTCTGAATTTGCACTCCAGCAGCATGTCCTCTAACTGGTGGCCCAGTCTGCCAATCATCTCGGTGGTGTTGAGTTGGGCGCGGGGGGGCGGGACACGGTCGGAGAAGTCCAGGAGGCGCATCAGTCGCTCTTTGTGCCGGCTGTGCTTCAACATCGCCACGCTCTGCCTGTTCACCGAGTGGTTGGCGTGCATCATGTCCATCCAGTAGCCGCTGTAGTAGAGGTCTGCCTCGGTAAGGCTAGACACGCGAAAGAGGTTCTGGTTGCACAGCGTGACGGCGGGAAACGGCATGCTGTTCGCCCACACCATATAGATCTTCGTGACGACGGGGAAGGAGAGAAGATAAAGCAAGCGGTTCCAGGACCAGACGAAGAGAAGCGCCAGGCAGACGCAGATCGCCAGGAGCCAGAACAAGCGCTGAGGTTTGGATTTGTCCGTCGCAAGGACGTACCTCAACCCGTGCACCTTGGTCCTGAACACGAACGCCAACGTGATCTTCGCGACGCTGGACTTTCCGCGGGAACACCCCCCCCGTTTCGAACGGCTGTTGATGGGTTCTCGGGTCGTCGTGAGCGTCACCATAGTGTGACAGGTTCATGAGGTACACATGGAGATTGGGGTTTGTAAATTCAAGCCATCAAACAAGCAACCGGTGCGAGTTCACTCGACAAGTGGCACTGCACTGAAACACTTCAAGATCATCAAGCTTCGATTCGGACGCTACCCTTTAGAAATAAAAAGAAGAAAACAGTGCGTACGTTACCGAGTGTAAAAATTTCCTACAAGCGCCCTAAAAGAGACGAAGTACCGATCCATTAGTTTTTATCTTTCTAGCAGCCCCAGAGGTTCCAGATGCCACCTGCGCTTCAGATATTCTTCACGTTTCTTTCTTTAAATCTGACAGTCCTCATTTCGCTCCCCTCTACACCTGCTCGCTCTCTGAGAGAGACAGTGTGCGGCTGCGGAGTCCCGTCGCTTTCCTTTTGTGAGATGGAGCCCAACCCCTCGCTCCCTCCCAGATTGGTCTATCGATGGACGTGCGGCAGGGCTCCCCATCCTCTCTTTTCAGCTGCTTGTTTACCGTCACACTCATAAATGCCTTCGTGCTGCATCTACTTAAAGTGAAAGGATATTACACCCAGTATAGAGACGGGAAGGAAGATCTAATGACCTACTGTAGGGTAATACTCGAATATTTTGGGGTATGTTTAATGATTCTGGCAATAATCCCTGGTTTGGTGCTGCATTTTCATTACTCTGGTGAGACGTCAGGGCTGCGCGCCAGTCTCACTTCAATCTTCTTTCTAGCGCAGCGCTCAGCAAGAGCTCGTTCTCTCACTCATCATTTTTTATCGATGTTCAGAATCATATTAGTGAAAAAACCAAACACTTGATTGAAAGTTCCAAAGTGCAACACAGACACGTGACTCGGTTTAGACTCAACTCAACGTAAAGAGATCGATAAAATAATCAATGCAATTATAAAATGATATATACGGTGTATATATATATAAATATATAATTTATATTATTATTATAATGAATGGAATCTGACGTGTTTGATTAGATGATGATGTGAAACAGCTGGACAGACCAGAAGATTAAAGCATGCATGCTGCATCGTTCTCTTACTCTTTAGGTATAAAAAAAAAACACAAAATGAGGGTTAAATCCCAGTGAACTACTATCATACTGTACCTCTCAGGTGGCCGATTGTGTGCATTGTGGGTAATGCATGATTCAACATGAGAATTTAACTTTAGAGCTATTTTATTTAAAATATACATTTAAAAAATCTTGACCTGGGTGAAGATCACATTTCTGCATCAAACATAAATAACTTAATAAATAAATTAATAAATTAAAATAACTAAAATTAAAATAAAAAATTAAATTAAAATAATAATAATAATAATAATAATAAAGCAATTAAAAAGAACGCTGTACATAATAATAATAATAATAAAGCAATTAAAAAGAAGGCTGTACATAATAATAATCTGTACATAATAATAATAATGATAATAATAATAATAATAAAGCAATTAAAAAGAAGGCTGTACATATTATTATTGTACATAATAATAATAATAATAATAATAATAATAATAATAATAAGCAATTAAAAAGAACGCTGTACATAATAATAATAATAATAAAAAGCAATTAAAAAGAAGGCTGTACATAATAATAATAATAATAATAATAATAATAAAGCAATTAAAAAGAAGGCTGTACATAATAATAATAATAATAATAATAATAATAATAATAATAATAAAGCAATTAAAAAGAAGGCTGTACATATTATTATTGTACATAATAATAATAATAATAATAATAATAATAATAATAATAATAATAAAGCAATTAAAAAGAACGCTGTACATAATAATAATAATAATAATAATAATAATAAAGCAATTAAAAAGAAGGCTGTACATATTATTATTGTACATAATAATAATAATAATAATAAT